>SNQJ01S0077372.1:31843-51271 GCA_010110895.2 Picea sitchensis | reverse complement strand
GTGTGTGTGCTTTTACTTAGATGTGTGCAATATGCCAATCTAATACATGATTAGATAGAGTATCTATGATTTGATTCAATCTCCTAGGAACATGGATATACGTAATGTAATCAAATCTTCGTTATAAGAGACATACTCTAAGGAACCGTCAGTGTAGAGTAGGATCGTAAATGTGGTAAACCCCATTTAACTGGGACACAACTAGTTGAGCGTCTCAGTAGACCTGGAGATGAGAGATACCCTGTGACAATGCGTCATGAGGCAACTCTAAGACTGCGTTGTATTCAACGACATTGCTTGTGGCATCACCTAAATAGATACCTCCTGAAGATAGCAATTGGCCCTGAGGTGTGAAAATCACCCAAGCTAAGGAAGCAAGCCTCCAAGTGTGCCATCTAGCATCATCCACAAACCCAATGAACACCTCTAATTCACTTGACATCTGCCACAGTGAAATAGATGAAATAAAAAATGACACTTCCATAAGACCAAAAAGACAAAAACTAAAAAAGAAAAAATGTATACGAACTATACATATGTACAAGAAGTCACCCAAGGCGACCCACCTACATGTAATACTTCTTTAGGTAGAGCCCATTTATTGGCTCTGTCAAAGCATTTCCCTCAAATTCCACCAGATGATAAGTGACCTTCTTTAGAACCTCCTTCATTATGAAAGGTCTGAACCATATGGGTTTGAACTTGCCTGCCCCCAGGGGATCCTTATCTTGGTCATAGACTAGGACAAGGTCGCCTTTCGATAAAATCCGAGGATGAATGGACCGGTAATACTGACACTTGACTTTTTGTTTGTGAGCCTTGCTAGCCAAGGCTGCATCATGATGTTGCTCATCGAGCTACTCGGGATATAATAAACGCTCTTCAAGCGTTGAAGTTTCTAGAAATAACTGCACTGCCAATTTTAGAGACGAGATCTGGAACTCTATAGGCAAGACTGCTTCCAGCCTGTAAACACATTGAAAAGGTGAGAAACTGGTTTTAGTCTTAACAAATGTTCAGTAGGCCCATAACGTGGAGTACAACATCAAATGCCAATTTGACTTGGCCAAATTAATCGCTCGCTGTAAAATAGGCTTAAGGGACTTATTCACAGCTTCCACCTGACCATTCACTTGTAGGTAGTAGGGTGACAAATTTTCTAGCCTCAACCCAAGATTTGAAGTTAACTCAGACATCATTTTATTCTGAAAGTGACTGCCATGGTCAGTGAAAATCTCTCTCAAGATGCCAAACCTTGCTATTATCTAGTTAAACAAAAATAAAGTTGTTGTCTCGCCATCATATTTAAACGTTGGCATATCCTCGACCCACTTCATAAATTAGTCTACTGCTATGATGATATAATGATGCCCCCTTGCTAAAGGGGGGTTGCATGTAGCGTAATCAATCCCCCACTTGGTGAAGGGACCAACAATGATGAACGAAAACATGGGAGCAGGGTGTTCCCTCATCTTCCGAGAGAAGACTTGACACGAGTGGCGCTTCTTGACCGATTCAACACAATCTTTGATTAATGTCGTCCAAAAGTAACTGAATTGTAGAATATTTTGGGTTGTTTCCAACCTAGACAAATGACCGCCACATGCTCCGATGTGGAAATCATTAAGCACAATTTCCGATTCTTCATGAGTGAGAAATTGATGAAGGATGTAGTCTACATCTCGACGATACATAATGTCCTCGAGTATGAGATAGTTCTTGGCCTGATGGCGTATACGGCGATGCTCATCATGAGAAGCAGAGGTGGGGCACTTCAAAGTCTGGAGATAGACTAGTATATCTCCATACCAGGGATTTGAAGACGCGATAAAAAACATATCACCTTTGATACGAGACTCCTCAGGTATAACATCTCCTGATTCGACCGGAAGTTTTGAGATGCGTTCCATGAAGACCAACGAATTTTTGGATTTTTTCGAAACAAAATCCAAGTTGAATTCCTGGAGAATAACTATCCATCTGATGATATTTTCGCTGGTTACACTCCGTGTCAACACGTATTGAAACATATTCACAACGACAATGATGGTGGTATTTCGAAACAAGATGTAATGATGGAACCGCTGGACAACATGAACTACCAATGCAAGTTTTTCAACGTGGGAATAATTGAGTTCCGGTGCAACTAGACCTTGGCTCAGGTAATAAATCACATATTCTGAGAGAAAAGCATCCCCCTAAACCAAGACCATGCCGATGGTCGACTCTCCAACAACCAAATACAATAAGAAATCTTTCATATAATTGGGTGGTCAAAGAAGAGGGGTAGACGTGAGGGGGCGTTTGAACGCTTCGAAAGAATGTCAAGCGGCTTCATCCCAATGAAAAGGAACATCCTTCTTTAGTAAGCTCTTGAAACCCTTTGTGATCTCGGCATAGTTTGCGATGGAATTCAATAAAAAGTTTTCTTTTCCCTGTAAACTCTGAAGTTGAGGGATTGTGCATGGGGGAGGCAACTGAACTATCGCCTCAACCTTTAGAGGATCGACTATGATCCCTATTGTCAAAACTATGAAACCAAGAAGACGACCCGATGTTAAGCAAAAACTGCATTTTTTTGGATTCAAGCGAATCTTATAGTAGCGACATCGCTCAAAGATAAGTCATAGGTGTGTTGGATGGTCATCTCTCTTATGATATCATGACGCTAAATCATCAATATAAGCTTAGACTATGTCTTTGAGATCGTGGAAAGAAAAAGACATGGCCCGCTGAAAATTCGCTATAGCATTTTTCATACCAAATGACATCTTCCGATAAGAGAATGTACCCTACGGACAAATGAAAGAGGTTTTGTGTTCAACAATTCTTGGATCTATGCCTATAATTTCCTCGTAATACCAGGAAAACACATTGTGAAATTCTTTAAATAAATCCATGTAGATTTAAATCTCCTCGGGGGAGCAGTCCTCTCCGACAAAGATATTATCCATGATGCCAGGGGTTGTAGAGATATCAATAGGTATATTTTTAGCGATGGTTTCCATATTTCCTTTAGCACAAGCAATGTGCGTAGCCAAAGGATTGATAGGACACGCTCTATCTCCAGTTGTAGTAAGAGTGAATTCTCCTGCTTCAATTCTTATTAACTCATCCAAGATCTGTGATGGAGATCATCCCAGGGTTTGTTGGGACTATTCATTGCCTCAATAATTGCCTCGTCTGAGGGAAAGACTAATTCTAAATAATCAGTATCGGCAAGGGAACCTTGAGCCCAAATAGGCTGGAGAATCAGATCTAACTCTTGTGCGGGAGTCGGATTGGGATTGGCGGAAGCTTGCTGGACTATAGAGTACACAATTTATACCATGGAAAAAGGCATGGCCATGCCATGGTTCCCTTTCCCTTCCATCATAGATGATGGGGAAGGAAGAGTCCACAAATCGTTAAAGTAAGTCATGCGAAATGACAAGGTTTGAAATATTTCATCCCTAAGATGGTCGGGGACAACCGATATGTAATGGACATTGCCAATCAAAGCTGGGTAATAGAAAGTAACCATCAAAGGTGGGCACAAACCAACCCCTATGTTGATGATGTCGAGTTGGGGGTTATCAATCATTGGGACCGTGGATACCCCCAATGAAGGGTCAGGATAGGAGAAGGATAACTGATAAATGGACATGATCCGGCCCTCATGTGGAAACAACAAGACCCAAAAAACTATCAAGACCATTTCTTGCATAGCATAGGTCCAACGACTTCCTAACAAAAGATTGTAGTTGAGAGACGCATCGACCACTTCAACCTCGATGCACATGGTATTCCCCCCTAACTACATGGAGAAAGAGAGGATGATTCCATGTGGTCAAAATGAATGACCATCGAAAGAGGTAAGAAGAGTAGGTGACAGAGACAAAACAGGTTCGTCAATTTCCTTCCAATAAGCCAAAGGCATCATGCATGTCGAGGTGCCCTCATCAACCATTGTGCGGAAAATGTTCCGGGTAAAAGTTTTTGTGGTGTAAGACACTACTATATGAAATTCCACATGGTAAGGAAGATGAGGTTTTAAGTCATTCGTATCAAGCATGATCATTCCCAGATTACAAGTCTCAATAGATTCTAAGGCAACTAATAGATCCTTTCTCTAGGAAGGGAAGCTCTGGAGGACTTCCAAAGAAGACATTGCACAAGGGGTTTGAGACAAATCCTCCACCATAGAGTAGTTCTGGGCGACCCTTGCATTTGGGTTATGGGTAGCTTTCTTGAATTCACCTTTGGGGATTTGTGTCATTGTTTCTACCAACATATTCTCAATTTGGAGAGGAAGAGATGGGTTTTCAACTTCTTTACCCTTCTCAGAGGTGTTTCACATTTTGTAGTCGCATGTCCTAGTTGTTATGTCAACGCTACCTTTCATCATGTACACATTAGAAAATGAAGGATTAATTGAAGAAGGAGGGGGTCCTTGACTTCCCCCTTCCGCGCTTGAAGAGGCTTGAGTTAAATTTTTCCCATGTGGAAATGGGCTCGTTAACATGTCAGGCTATTGTTGTGCCAATAAATTCTGGGCCTCCACAAGCCGAGGCCACTAGTGAGTCGGGTGGTCTTCTGTATAAATATTACATGGATACTTCGACTTATTCTTTTCTGTGTTGTCCCCACCATCATTATTGGTGGGTGTCTTATCCCCCTTACCCTTATTTCGTAGTTTCTTCTTTCCTTCAGGCTATTGGGTGGCCTTCGGGTTTATCGATTACACACTGTGTACATATGATGTTTTAGTAGGGGGAGAAGCCGAACTAGTGGTCTGGCTGGACGTTGTCCCCTGTATTGACAATTGTTGCAATTGATTTGAAAACTGATCAGTGGGATTCATTTGCGTTGAACCAACAATACCATCGGCATGTGGTCCAGATCTCTATTTGGTCTTGTCAAGTATCGACCGCGGTGCATCTGGAAAAATTTCGTAAAGTAATTTAGACTGAGAGTAAATCAGCTTGAGTTGTTGAGCTCTCAATATCACTTCTTCTTCTGAAAAGACCCCAAGGTTGCGATGTCTTCAGATAACGGGGGTACCAAAGAGTTAACGAACCAGCCAAGAAGGAATGCTGGTGGGACTAGTACTTTTATCAAACTCTTCCAACATCTCCATTCTTGGATGTGATCGGAGATATGGTCCGCTTTTGTCTACTCAAAGTTTGCCAACAATTCGGTGCCGACGTCATATCTCACAGGTAATTGGAAATTGTTAAATAAATCCATTTCCAATTTTCCACAGGAAGACTATATTGAGCAGTCAATCTAAATGTACCATTTCCTAGCACTTGCTATGAGAGTGTGTTGAAACAAATGCAACTGAACAGAGTCGTCTCTCAAAGAGTTGGATGAGCACCATAAATGGAAGGTAGTCACATGATCGCCTGGATCTTCATTAGGCTTAGCCTCAAACTTTGGAATCTCCAAAGGAAACTTCGTTGGCATGGGAGGCCAACATGGATCGTGACATATGGGGTCATTTAATAACCATGTCAATTCTGGCAAGTGTAGAGTTTCCAGAAACGGTAATTTGGGTTGTTAATTAAAACCAGGGAAAAAGGAGCCTAGGGTTTGGTTGGCAACAGGTTTCCAGGAAAATTTAGGTTGTTGGCCAGGGTACTGATAATAACCATCGTCGTGACCAATGTATGGATTATGTTCTTGTTGAGATGTCATCAACTGATTCTCATAATAGGACGTAAAGGGCTGGGCTTGCTTCGTATTCCAAGTATTTTGGGAAGGGTTTCCCCCGGTCGACATCCTTGACAAGGGAAATGATCCCTACCATGTATTCCAAAGTTCTTGTGAGAAAGGAATTCCTAAGTTTGCCCCCTATGTAGGAATAGTACCCTACATAGGATTTTGTTGTCCATAACCAGGGTTTCCCTTGGTCGAGATAGTAGTTGACGAGAATCTGTTGTTACCAAACGTGTCGAATAAAGAGAATGGTGTCGAACCTACCAGCATGTTATAATAAGGAAGTCCTTGACCACCTGCTCCAAACAAAATATAGTTTGCATTCAGCCCAGCGGAGTGTTGGTGAGCATCGTCGAGCGAAGGGGATGAAGGAGGTATATGACCCCCTCCGTAAGGGAAAGCATTACAAGGAGTGTAATTCCCCCCCATGGATCCTTGCAGAGGAGTGTTAGAGCTCCCTTCCCCCATACCTAAAGTATTTAGAACGGAGTAGGAAAGAAGAAAGTTTGTATCGAATCTAGGCATCTCGTATGAGAACCGAGGGCCTGTCGCACTCTAGGTGAAAGGAGCAGTGATCGCTTCCATAGATGCAATCAAACCATTTCCTGAGGTAGAGGTGGTCGAGACCATGGTTATCCAGACCAACAACGGTTGGTTAGGAGGCAGAAAACCCCCTATGGTGACAGTCATAGAGGGAGTATGAGAATTCCCTAAAGAAGTAGCACCATTTGTCTCCATCACTGCTTGTGACACTACCTAACACTCGTAAGGTTTAACCTATAAAAAAATGGGCATCGATAGCTCACTGATCAGAGCGTTATAAGGACAATAACTTCTACTCCAAGGTAAAAAATGGTTGGTTCCTCCTGAATCAAATGTTCTCCTCTTAGATATGGGTCAAGCTAAGTTTCTTGTGGCTCGGTCGCCTCAAAATATCCTTGCTAGTCTAGTCTTCACCTTAGCGGTGGTGGGGTGGCTCCATATTATCCAGTGGCAGGACAAGAAGCCTTCACGACTAGCAGAGCTCCTAATCCTCCATGGTGTGAGAATATCAATGAAACACTAGGGATTTATATTAACGTTAAAAACCATCACACACTAGAAAAATCTCCTATGAGATAAGACAAGGAAATCACTAGCTAGTAGGAAGAACAATTACACCAACCACCACTAGAGAAACTTACCGGTGCAAGTGAAACTCGAACACGGAAGAACCCTCCGAGTATACTCTGAAAAGTGTGGCCCGATGTCTGACCTAGGTACCATGGTATACCCCCACAGTCACCCCTGTAAGTCACTAAGATGAAGGCAACTAGGTTTCCAACACGCGAACAGTCACCAGGCGGGTACAATCGACAGTCGGGTGGACCGCAATGAGCAGGGTATCAAGCCCAAAACCTATCAAGGGTATCGAAATAAAGTGTTCAAGAAGACAACTGAGGACCTCGAACGTATTTGAGACCCATGAATCTCCGTGGCAAATGCGATCAACGGAATCCCAAGATAATCCCTCTATATGCGTTCCCCACTATGCTTGGTCCAACTTTGGAGGGGTTATCTCCGCTACCTTTCCGCACGTGACCTCGTGTTTAGTCCCTGTGTTAGAGGGGTGTCCCAGATAACTTTCATGATTACTAGAATTTCAAGCACTCCCTAGCTTAGAATCTTATGTTTGTTTTTGTAGACTTGAAGAGTTTCCTCTCCAATCCTAAATCAAGGCTCTAGCCTAGACTGAATTGATGGACCCTACAAACACAAAGTCTAATAACTTTTAATTAAGAGTTAATTTTAGTGGTTGTCTTAAGTCAAGAGGAATGAAAGTGAAACTAGTGATTTTCTTTAAGAGACAAAAGAGGAGAGCATAATATGATATTGGAAACAAAACTACTTTTTCTTCACAAATAAATATTTTCCAATTTAAAACTCTTTCACCAAACTTTTCGTAACTACTTTTCTCAGATCTTTGAAAAGAAAAAACTTAAAACAAGATTCCTCTCGACTACGATGATACTTAATATCCTAAGTATTCAAATAAATAGCAAAAAGAAACTTTCATTTTTCCTTGGTAAAATGAAACAACTAACCTAAACTATTGTACCAAACAAAGAAATGAAAGATATGTTTTTATTGTTTTGTCTTCAAGCAAGAAATCTGAAAATGAATTCTTTTCTTTTCTTCTAAAAAGAAAAAAGGGAAAATGATGACAATTCAAGACCAAGAAATGAATTCGGGCCCAAACGTAGATTGTTTAGAGTCAATGACAATACCAAACAGGAATATCAAAGCATACTCACAAACTTGTCTAAAAAATCTATCAAAGAGAATACAAAATCTTTTGATGCAAAGAAAGCTATGTTGAGGTCGGACCTAGGCTACAGACTACTATAAAAGAGACATGTACTAGATCAAGAAAACCCCTAAAAAATATGGATTTATTCAGGGAAGAGGATGACTGTCTCTTCTAAGAAAATGTTTCTCAACACAGGCATGCTACTGAAACTTCAACAGCGGTGTATGTGCGTGGGTTGTCCAAAGATAGGGTGCATATGCACGCGTTCCGACCCACTGTAGGTTGCGTACACCTTTGTAACTTCTCAAAAAGTAAAACTAACATGATCCAAGCAGGCGAGGAGTACTAGTATGGAAGACCAAAATCCATAAAGAACCGCGAGGAATCTTACGAAACTCAAAAATGGTAGATGTGATTCAAAAACACCCAAGGAAATATCCCCAAAGACCCTAGAAGCTTCTAGTATGGTCGATAATTCTTCTATAGTGGGAAAAACCCTCTACAGAATACACCAAGGTTCCTAAAGTGTAGGTAGATCTAACTATCTAAAGTATCTACTTTTATCAACTATCCCAACATTACCCCACAATAATACATAAAAGACAAAGTATAGGGATCAGGTAGGCATACCTTAAACTCTGGATCTGGTGTCGATCCCTTTGCGGTCGGTTGTTTTCCCAAGCGCAACTCTCCTCCCAGGTTGACTTGCATTCATAAAAGACAAACAAGAAACTACAAACATGCATTCTATATATGGTTGTGGGTTAGACATCATAACAAGAAATGCAAACAAATCACGAAGATTAGAGAGCATCATTTGGCGGGAGGGAAAAAGTACTTATTTATATTAATCTCACAAAATTTGTTTTCAATATGAGACCAAAAGCTGCTCGAACTCGGTCTTGGGATCCTCTTCACCATGAACCAATTTCTTCCACGTATTCTCCTCCTTAGTTCTCTCTAGGGAAATGAGAAGGTTTTGCAAAGGAGGAAGAAGGAATTAACAAACTCACATTATGGTTGCAAAATATTGGGGCAAAGGGGGAATATTGAAATGAGCGGGGTTCTATGCTCTCACACTTATTTTTACAATGGGTCTAACACCTTCTTTTATAGGCCAAAGAGATAGTAACGGTTGGGGAATTGTTGGCTATTGGTGGTCAACTGATTAAGTAACGGCCTGGAAAACTGTATCCCTTTTCAATTTTCATTTTCCAATTTTTTGTGAGTATGCGAGTTGTAGTGATATATAAAACATGTGGCCGTGGGAAGTAGTGGTGTAGGGCGCATACACCTTCAAAATAATGATTTTTAGAAAATCTTGTTCAATGATGGCTTGGAATAGACAAGTAATATGGCTTTCGATGCGGTAGCCGTAATAAGTGCGTTTTAGGGTTATAACAAACACCACATCCATCATTCTTGGTTTTGGATTGGGCATTTGACAACTAGGATAATCAATATAAAGACAAGAAAAATGACATTCAATTCAAGGGAATACAGGTTCATTGCACCATTAAAACCATCTGAAGGGTAAAGGTTTGTAGAACCAACTTGCCTAGACTTAGAGTAAATCATCGGTTATGCAGGACCAACTTCATACGATGAGGATGTATATAAACCAACTGAAAATGGGATATAGGTTGGAGAGAATTACTTCATGTGGGAAACAAACTCAAACAACTGGTTTAAGAGAGCTGGAAACTAAGGCTACCACCCAGTTTCAAGAGAATATCTGCATGAATGGTATGCAGGTAAGATGGGTAGGCACAAAGACAAGGGAACCACCCGGTTTCCATGGAATTAATGATTTGGAAACATTCTTGGAACAATATGAAGATCTGGATCTTAGAGAATCATATATTGTTAGCACTTGATGTAGCACTCGAGGACACACACGCAAGATGGTGGGGAACACACAAAGAGACAATCACAAACTAGTACCAATGTAAAAGTCTACTCTGCTGGGTTTGGTGTAGAACAAAAAAACAATAAGCAACCGAGATACGATGGAAAAGAGACACCAGTTGAACACTTGGAAAAGTGTAGAAAGTTATGGAAAATGACACCCCAGAGGAATGGCCTCACCATTTCCTACACACATTAGAGGGCATACCGACAAACTAGTATCTGAGACCAAGAGCTAGCATTAGAGAGGAACTATGACACGGGCGACATTGTAACAAAACTTCTGAACCTTTCTCATTCAGGCATGAGAACTCCAACATAGATGCAACTCTTAAAGATATAAGAGGAGTGATAGTCATCAAAGAACTAGAATTCAAACTCATAATAGAAGAACAACTTATTGAGAACAAACAAACGGTCAAAGAATTGTTGTCATGTTACCATGTGCGAGAAGAAGCACTAGATGAAGACAATCCACACGATATTTAGATTGAAGAAGCGAGAAGGTGAAGAGAAGTGGAGGGTCCACCCAAGGTAAATAGCGTCAACATTAGATATTTTAGAAACCAAAATAGCCAACATTATGGATATTCTTGTGATGATCAGACGATGCAAGAAGCATATGAGAGTTGTTCGTGGAGTATAGTGACTGTTTACAACATTTATAGGGATGAAGGGTATAGATGGAGATTTAGGATAAATGAAGATACCACTTGGATTTGAAGCAATGTCGATCAAACAATGACCATACACATTGAATCAATATATAAGAGAAGTTCAAAGTTGAGATTGACAGGATTCTCAAAGCCGGAATCATAGAATGGAGTGGAA
The DNA here is from genome assembly GCA_010110895.2 of Picea sitchensis. NCBI lineage: Eukaryota > Viridiplantae > Streptophyta > Pinopsida > Pinales > Pinaceae > Picea > Picea sitchensis. The sequence goes on along the minus strand of SNQJ01S0077372.1, from coordinate 40,542 downwards.
AGTAGAAAGCATAACAGAGTTGTTGCGTGAGTATAGTGACCTGTTTCCCACAACATTTACAGAGATGAAGGATATAGCAGGGGAAATAGGAGAGATGAGGATACCACTCAGACCTGAAGCAATGTCGATCAAACAATGACCATACACATTGAATCCAATATATAAGAGAAGTTCAAAGTTGAGATTGACAGGATGCTCGATGCCAGAATCATAGAATCAGTGGAATAATTGAAATGGATAAGCTCGATGGTAGTGCAGGAAAAAAAACAAGGAGGGATAAGGATATGCCTTGAGTTGAGGAAGTTGAACGATGCATGCCTACATGAGTTGATCCCTACACCTTTCACAGATGAAGTATTAGAGAACATAGGTGGACATGAAGCTTAATCCTTCACTGATGGATTCTCAGGCTACCATCAGATCAAGATAGCATAGGAAGATAGATACAATACCACATTTGTGACATAATGGGAATCCTACCAATACAAAGTTGTGTCGTTCAGACTGAAGAATACACCAGCAATATTTTCCAGAGTAGTCATTGCTTCGTTTAAGGAATTCATCCATCAGTTTCTCGAGGTATACCTAGATGATTGGAAAATCTATATTTTGTTGAAAGACCATATAGAGGTCTTACGAATGATGTTAGAAAGATGTAGGCAGTGATATATATCACTAAACATAAAAAAATGCATATTTAGAACACTGTTTGGGATACTATTGGGCCATATAGTATGCAACACAAGGTTTATTAGTATATCCTGCAAAGATTGCAGTCATTGTTAAGTTTTCACCACCTAAACCAGTCCGTCAACTAAGAGAGACATTGGGACACATACGGTACTATAGAAATTTCATCAAAGGATACACACAGATTACCGCGCCAATGGAAAAAATGCTAAGAAAAGATACAATGTTTCAGTGGACTGATGAGTGTCAACATGGTCTGGATACCTTGAAGGAAAATATGGTCACCACGCCAATATTAGTATTTCCAGACTCAGAGAAGACATTCCACGTCCATGTATATGCATCATCCATAGCACTTGGAGCTATCTTGACACAACCAGGAGTGGGGGATTTGGATCACCCCATAACATTTGTGAGTCAAAAGTTGTCAGAATCAGAACATAACTATAACAATATAGAGAGATAAGGTAGGGCTATGGTCTAAATACTACAGAAGTTTAGACATTACTTATTAGGGAAACACTTTAAGATTTTCACAAATCACTCATCCCTTAAATACCTAGTCGACAAGCTAGTGTTGGGGGGGAGAATCTGTCGATGGTTACTACTATTTCAAGAATTTGACTTTGAAGTAATAGTCAAGCTAGGAAAATTGAATGTAGGACCTGACCACCTATCAAGGATCACAAATGGAGAAGAACCTATGAATTTAGGGGACAACTTCCTAGATGAACATTTATTTTTAGTCCAGATCGCTGACGATTAATTTGTAGATATCATCCAGTACTTGAGCATAGGTACTGCGCCACCAGAATACAACACTGCATAGAAGAAAAACCTGGTAATTCGAGCTGCAGACTATTAAATGATCGCAAGACACTTATACAAAATGGGCATAGATAGAATCTTGCGAAGATATGTGTTAGAACACAAAAGACCAAGAGTTTTAGCGGAAGTCCATGGAGGAATAGCAAGAGGGAATTATGCAGGGAAAGATATGACGCAAAAGGTATTGCACGCAGGACTATGGTGGCCAACCATTCACAAAGACTCCAAGGGGTACTTCCAAAGATTCAACGTCTGTCAAAGGGTTGGTAAACCCAACAGAAGGGACGAGATGTCATTATGACCATAGGTCACATTGTAGGGATTCGAATAATGGGCAATAGACTTTGTGGGACCAATCAACCCACTAGTGAAAAGAATAGAAGCAAGGTACATTATCACCTTGACATAATACCTAACAAGATGGGTGGAACAACAAAACACTTTCTATTTGAACAAGTAATCACTCGATTTGGGTGCCTACGAGTTTTGATGAGTGACTAAGGCACATACTTCATAAACAAAACTATCATCTCTATGACTGAAGAGTTTCAATTCCATCATCAGAAAAGTACACCATATCACCCATAGGAAAACGACATAGTAGAGGCATTCAACAAAATTATCGAGAATGCACTAACTAAGATCTATAATGTCAATAGGGATGATTGGGACCTTAAAATAGTAGCAGTATTGTGGGACTACAGAACGACTTGCAAGAAGTTGACAGGGCACATGCCATTTAAACTGGTATATGGTCAAGAAGTAGTGGTTCCATTAGAATTTATGGTACTGAGTTTGTGCGTAGCAGCAATTACACACATGATAGAACGAGGTGCAGTACAGGAGAGACTAAACCAATTGATGACAATGGAGGAGGATCATATCTTAGAAGGGTTCCACCAACAAGTTCAAAAAGCAAGGGATAAAGCTTGGCATGACAAACACATCAAGAAGAAAACTCTTAAGGAAGGAGATTTAGTGTTGATTTATGACAACAAATCCATTCAACACCCAGGAAAAATCAGAATGCACTGGCTAGGACCATACGAAGTAAAAAATGTCATAGATGGAGGAGATGTATAGTTGAAAGAATTAGTAGGAGTAGAACTCAGATGGATGGTCAACAAGAGCCGACTAAAGTTGTACAAGAACAATCGACCACCCACTACTTGAAAAGTCACCGCGCAATAGAAAAAAGATAAAAATAAAAAAATATACTAAATGGTATGAACAAAGGCATAATGCATCGAAATAACAACGAGCACGGATACTTAGGAATACAAACTCGGTAAGGAAAAGACCAACAACTGAGTCACCATGGAAACAGGCGAGAAAAGTAAAGACGACAAAAGCAGTACGAAATGATAAAGTTTTGCAAAATTGAATGTCGAAAAGGACCAACGGTATGCCACATTAATCGCACCAACTGGAAACAGGAATGGAAAGTAATGGAAAGTAGGAAACAACTGGAGGTGCATTGAACCCATAATTAAATTAACATCCTCGACAAGCTACATGTGATTCCCATACATCACATAGACACGGGAGCAAAGAGTCTATTTATGAAAAGAGAACAGACAAAGAGTGATAGAGGTTAAGGAGAATATAGAGGAGTTCACAAATAACACAGACACCATTCAAACCTAGTAAATGTTTAATACTCACCACCATGGCACCACCAAAGAAAGCAGAAGAAAGGAAGACTACCAGAAAATCTAGAGTTATAACTAGGGCACAAGTACAATTGGAATAAGGCGAACAACAACCACTAGAGATCGTCAATGTTGATGAAATCCCATCCCCAGACACAACACTGGTGAACCCCACACCTGTGGTGAAATAAACCCAACAACCAACAACGAAGGGTATGAATGTAGATATCCTAGCAGATGAACAGGAGCAACATAACTAAGATGCATAAACCCTGAAGGAGGTGTAACCAAAGAACACTGAAGAAACTTTGAGAGTTAATGGAACGATGAAGAGTCAAGAAGCAACAATAAATCTAGGTGAGTCTCAAATGATCATGTCAGACCACCGACTGGAAGGAACAATTGAAGATGTCATGGGCTGGCCAGAATGGTATTTTGAAGTACAAATGACGGCCACTGGAACCTTCAGCCAACGACCAACAAAGGCAAACAAGAAGTAGGTACCTAGGTCACCTCGCAAGAAACCCATCGCAACCATTGTTTTGTCGCGTATACCAGATGGAGTACAGGTGAAACCAGATTTGTTGGGTCATATCAACAAGATAAAATGATCGGACCACATTTTAGCAGACACGAGCAAGTTCCCAGAATTAACAAAGAGGGTATACTTATAGACTGTGGGCATAAATGAAGTTGGGAAACTAGTTGATCCACTACTCCAGTGGGAAAAGGGGTTGGAAACAATAGGCATTTTAGGTCTTTTAGACCTACCACACTTTGGCAGAGGAAAATATGCAAGAATTTGTGTCAAGAAATTGATGGAGGTCACACATGGTGGGGATATATGGTTGGACAAGATCGTCTTGATAGACATAGAGATTATTGCAAACATTAAAAGGTTTCCATCCTGGGGCATGGATCCTGCGCAATTCCTTGACGATAAGACAAAGGAGAAATCACTGGTGAAGGAGATGAAGAAGAAATATGGTATGGACAGGGGGACATGAGGAATCATCATCAAGAGAATCAATGATACCGCAACACAAATGGCCACAAAAATCTTGGCTTGAAATATATTAAGGAAATGACATAGAGAGGAACTCTTGGCTAGGGTCATCGCGGTCGTAGCGCAATGTTCTGAGGGAACCACAGTGGGTTGGGCATGTTATTTGTTAAATTTATTTCTGGATGATTGTAAGGATGTGCAGGACTTCAGAACAAAATTTCACTACTCATGGTTTCTCATGCTAATAGCCTTTATGGGATGGAGGGAACCGAGATATGTCTCTTTCGCTACCAGACCCAAACCAAATAAGGGTGCAATATATCTATTACTAGGCACCACATCTGATGCCAGGCACAAAAATATGAATGGATCCATATTCAAAGGATACCTTCGCGACCTGCAGGAGGCCATCTCCAACATCTAGAGAATAACACCACAAGTTGTCGCATAGTTTTGAGATATCGCCAACTTCAAGGCCACGCGACATGCGATATTGATACAGGCGTGAAAGGACCCCAATAAGTAGTGGCTACAAATGCGCTAATGTATCACGGAGGGCGACATCGACATGGTTGTCAAATATTGGGAAGACGAGTGGAAGATTCCAGTCCTCACCCAAAAACTGCTAGAAAGGACACCAGAAGAGGAGGCAGGGAATGGAGAAACACAGCCTCAAGAAGTCCCAGTGCCCAAGAAATGAAGGACATGCCAAACAAAGACAAAGAAAACAAATGAAGGGACAACAAATATGGGGACCAAGAAGAGGAAGAAGGATAATATGCACCTGGCCAAAGAATAGCAGAAACAGGAGGAGGTCATGCAAGGGACTACACCAACTCACAATCCCCAAGAACCAAGCCTTAGTAAGAGACCATTTACTTAGATGGGGGGCGCACACAAGAATGTGAATGTGCAAAGAACACCTCCAGATTACACGATCATAGAAGATGATTCATATATGATAGCCCGAATGGTTCAAGATTGTATATCCAAGGACTTTTACAATGTTGTGCACCACAGGGACACAATTCAAGAGGAACTAGAAGACATATGACACATCGTCAATAATATCGGGGAAGCACAGACAATGGGAAACCACATGGGAACAGGGCCACCAACATCATAGACAGAAGAAAGACTGGAAGAAGGAGAGAAAGATACAGTCCATACAATATGTCAGTCGAATGAAACATTCCACATTACACCTAGTATATTGCACATGGACGAGATCATGGGGCAGACACCCCTAAAATACTTATCTCAAATCCAACTGGTATTGTCACAGATACCATCCAAGACTCTACACAAATTACAGATTAGCGTTACCCAAGAGGTACAGTCTCGTGCACGGACAGACTTAGCTGAATTACAACAGGAAATGGAAACATGGGATGTGCTGGAAATAATATGAAAGAAGGCTAAGTTTGAAACCCAAGAGGAAAGGGAGCGTAGGAATAGATTGGAGCAGAAAGTGGCACGAACTTATGAAAAAATTCCAAAAATTGCGCAGAGTGATGAACTCACAGCAACATAAAAGATTAATCAGATTGCACAGGCAATCAATCAATATCAGAAGGAGATCAAGAATCTTTGTGAGAATATAACACCCACCACTCCACCAGTAGTAAAGGAGTAAAGGAAGCAGGAAACAACAAATAAGTTGTAGGAGATAGAGTATCAGGTCAGCACAACAACCAACTTGTTTGATAAAGAAGCACATATTTGGACAAAGTTAGAGGAGGATCAACAAGTCCAAATGTGGGACAAGGAAGAAGAAATGATAAGCACAACTATCCAATAGCTCAAGAAGAGATAGAAGACAATGTTCATCACAGAGCGCGTCAAAGGGGCGCAGGACATGAAGAAACTGCAAGGAGAACTTACCATTGCAGAAATGCAGAAAATGGAGCGTCAGGATCAAATAGAACCCTGTAAGAGCACGTAGAAGAAGTCATTGCACAGGAAGAGGAAGCTAAGACACATATAACAAAAACCTAGGAAGAATGTGCATGATTGATTAGTGACGAAATTGCAGTGCATATAGTAGACACAATTAAGGAGAAGACCGCGTAGGCGCAAACACAAGCAACAAAGCTCAAGGAAAAGTTCTAGGGGATCACTAAGGAGATCGAAGAATCGCGTAAAGGTTAGGTGGCTCAGGAAGAGCCACATTTCAGTGTTGGGGGGCTATTGGAAGCAAGCCAAATCAGAAAGAAAGGGGATTTTGGAAAAGAGGGCATGCATGAGGAAAGCGACAGTTGGAAGGAAAAGAAGCACATGCACATGTATGGAAGACCTAACGATGGTAGGGTTAGGGTTTTGGTAATGTATTGTAATGGCTGAAGATCCAAAAATGTATAAATAGAGATACCTAGGTCTTAGAGCAGGGCTAGCTATTCATTACTAGTCGTTATTATAGAGAGAATTTTTGTAGTGAGTCAATATGTAATATTTTGTTGTATGACCTACTTTTGTAAGATGTTGATATAGAGAGGACGGAGGAGGGTAGATATTGAGGGTTAGATCATAGGCTGAGGTTCCTAGTGCAGTCTACTCTACCTCATATAGATCTTACCCAACTGAGAAGAGTTGTAAAGCACGCGGTGTTGTAATGAAGAACTACTATAATAAAAGAGAGGAGAGCTAGATCTTTCTGGATGTAGCCTAGGAGGGGGTGAAYCGTGATAAAATTTGTGTTATGTGATTGAATGGATGCTTTTATTTATTGTCTTCAAGTAAATATTGATATGATAAATGAATGAGTTAGTATATTTCCTGCATAATCATAAATAAGAGTACATTGTGTTTACAAGTTATAATAGAGTTTCAATATATTGTCCTCATCTCTCGCACTTAATCCTACGCTGCAAACACATGAGTATTGTAGCCAYGCATTAAGACTATCTCAGGTGAGATGGCCTAGTGCACCTCATGCGATGTGTTTCCTTCTGGTTTAACAGGAGGGCCGATAGTTTTAGACGCTTTGTTGGAAACCCGAACAGACATGAACCCTGGGTCAATAAACTCAGACAAGATACTTAAGGAAATAAATAAATAACCAACAATTCTCTTTTTTGTATTTTATTTTATTGGATGGGTTTGATAAAAATATGTGTGTTTGTATAATCTGGTTGGTAAAAGGGGGGAATATTAACTACTGAAGAGGGCTGAGCTTGGGATAACCCTTTTTCTCAAGCATTTAGACAAAGATATTTACACATGTGACAATCCTAGTAGTAATACATTAACTTGTTGGTATTCCAATTATTGACTCAGATAAAATTATCGAAAGTAAATATACATGCAATAAAATGATGGAAAGAAAAATAGTTTCCTTATCTCTAGCATTAATCGCACATTAAGACAATGATTGTATTTCATCATTAAAGACAAGAACTACAAAAAATATCGAAATAATTAACTGATAAATAGATACAAAAACTCTTACTCATTACAACATCCATTCATGAAATAAAGTTGGAAGAAATTCCTCCTCACATCCAATCACACAATGCCTTTGATGAAAAAAAACAGAAGTTTATCTCTAGTCCTAAACACGACTTCTCAATTAAGTTAGTTCTGAAATAGTTCTTTACAATTCCAAAAATGAGGGTCTTTCAAAAAAACATCAACCCTTGATAAAAGTTGAATCCTCTTATTTATAATGAATCATTATCTAAAAATAGATACTACAAGTGCAAGCTAAGTAAAACAAAATATCACCACATGGCACTTTCATCTCTCTTTATTCTAAGAATCATCAAATAGTTTTACTGAAGTGGATGACTCTTCTCATACTTCGACCATTTGATGAAGAGTTCCTCGCATGTGTTGGCATATGGGAACTTGTGTTGGTCCACCAAGGATGAAATAATTTATTTCACTTCTACTGCCCATGCTCAGTACTTGACTATTTTGACACTTAACTGTTGCAGAACTGCTCGAGCCTTTATCATACGCTCCATTAACTATTATACTTGACCTGGCGCCATGTTCGCCACATTTTCTGTAATATACCAGATATAAAATGTATGCAAAACATAAATAAAATGCTAGAAATGATAGAATAATAACAATATAACCAGAACATTCACCACAATAGCACTGAAATTATATGAGAATAATAAAAGAAATATCACTTTGAATTTGAAAGCAATGTTCATGGGCCTCTTCGAGGGGGAAACCTCAAGTTTAGTAGAGATCTATTAAAATAGTATCCAAGATAGGGTTCTCATATCGTCGACTCCTATTTATACTAAATATGTTTATTAAAAGAAGCATCTAGAGGAAGATACTTCTAGAAGCATAAGCTTCTATTAGGTATTCTTACATATGCCTTATTCTATTTTATTGAAAGGCCTTATTAATATTGACCTTTACTACATCCGAATATATTGTTCTACCTATGTGAGGGTTAGGACCCTAACATGTCTGCCCCATTAAAAAGAGCCTTGTCCTCAAGGCTTGAGATGAGGAAATTGTTGCAGAATGGTAGCTGGTTCCCAAGCGGCATCTGATGGAGT
>SNQJ01S0077371.1:1592-36485 GCA_010110895.2 Picea sitchensis | reverse complement strand
CCGTACAGTCCGTACAGTCCATACGAAAATGTGGCAGGGCCGTACAGATCGTACGGTGATGATGTGGAAATTTTTGGTTGGATGGTTGATAGCAAATCGGGTGTTGACACGTGTCTCGTTGGCAGCGAATGGTATGAGGGCACGTGGCCCAATGCTTGGGCGCCACGTGTCCCTCGTTGGTTGGCTTATAATGGCTATGTAAAACTAATGGAGGCCACGGGGTTCGACCCCCAGACCTCCCACAGCATACGCCTTAACAATACTCTGCTAACCATCATGTCGCCCGACGTTCCTTGTTATATATGTATTCGCATTTTTATTTAATGTAATGCATTGTATTAAAATGAAAAGGGGTCGGGCCGGGGCTTAGCCCCGGCCCGTGGACATGGGTTGTAATATAACCGTATTGTATATGCGCGGGGGATCTATATTATATAGCCTGTGTTTTATTTCAAAAACAAACATGTAATATATATATATATATACGGTGACAACCATTTCCGTGGGGTTTTATACCACGGTTCTTTTAATTGCCACATGACCGTTGGCTCAGTGGAAAGGTGCGCGGGGAGGTTACAACCAACTTAACCACTTTTTAAAATCACGCGGTCCTATGGCGCCATGTGCCCAAGTGCCGAGGAAGTTAGGGGCTGGCGCGCCCTTAACCGTCCTACGGTTTGTACCGGTGCACGGTTATGCACGGGACTGAGTTTTTACGCTTAAATGAGTGTGTGAGCCAGGTTTGCCAAGGAGGAGTACAATTTGTAGAACCAGAGACAACAAGTTGGAGAAGGAGACTTCAAGGAGGCATATCTTTCTCATTACTCGACCGTTTCAGGTGCCGAAAGAGCCCAGATAGGGGTTTTGGTACGCTGGGAAGCCATTGGAGCAGTCGGTTTGTCATTTTGAGAATTGTAAGGCATGTTTTTGAGCACTTTGAGAAATTTAATAATAATGATCCATTGGAAGCTGAACCAGGAGATGTAGCCCGGAGTGGGGTGAACTCCTTTATCAAGTTGTTGTGTTTATGTGCTGATGTTCAATGTTTATGCTGTTGTCTATGTGTATTTTGCATAAGTAATCCTTAATTTATGTGTTGCAAATTGATCCTGTTGCTTTAAACACATAACATTTCACTTGCAATAATTATTCAAGTTTTTCAAGTCTTCTTCATTTTTAGATCACATAGCCTTTTTCCAAGGCTTTACCACAGATATGCAGCCTACTGCACAGACAACTCACATACGTATGTGACCTATTCATAGTTCAGCTTGTGTATGTATGCGGTTGTTACTATTGTAACCCACGTATTCTTATGAAGATGACAAACTTGAATTTCCTTTAAGGCTGTCATTCTGCTATGGTTTTTCAGTCTTCTTTACCCACTTCTGAAGGTGTCCCTGCTTCTCAGAACTTGAGCTCTAATCTTTCATCTTTTCAAAAATGTTTTCCTTCCTAACTTCATGCCTTCTTCTAGTTATGCTATATGAATTCCTCATCATAGACTTTCTTCTTTTGTTCCAGCGATCCTGGGATTTGTGACCAAATCCACTACAGCTGTAGCATCTCATGATGTGACCGTGAGAAACAATGTGTCCTACTTGATTACATCTCCAACATCTTAAGGTGTTATGAAATCTTTCATTATCTCTCCTTGCATATAATCTTCACTTCAAAGCTTTGTGACCATATTCATTACATGAGTAATAGTGACCATGAAAAATATTTTCATACCTTTGATTTGGTGTCCATATTGAAGGTGTCTTCAATTTGCTTTGAGATGTAAATATGTCTTCTTGATGTCCTCCTTGATTTGTCCTTTCCTTCTCTTGTGTAGATGGTTGACTTGCAATTATTATCTCCATCCTTTGAGAGTGAGGGACTTACCTCATGCTTCTTTGAGGTGCTTGCTTCAACATGTGTAGCTTATTTCTTGTATCCAAGACTTGATTTATCATTTGATGATCTTTGACTATCCAAGATCTTATTTAAGATTGTTGAGCTATTCAATAATTTGTTTGACTTATCTACTTTCTTTCTAAGATCAACAACTTTAGCTTCCAACTTATGACATGACTCTTCCTTTTCAATTACTTGATTCTTTAATAGTTCCTCTATTCTTTTGGCTTCTTCAATTTGGGTCTTGAGATGGATATTGACTTCAAGAATTTTTCTAATCTCATCATCTACCTTCTTATTTTATTCTATTTCATTCTTTAGTCTTTTGATCTCTTCTTATTTTTCTTCTAATAGAGTCTTTTTACTTTTCTTCTTATTCCTTGAGCATTTCCTTTAACTTCAAGATATGCCTTTGATTCTTTCTAAGAAACTTTTTAGCGTTATCATAAAGATAGCTACATTCTATGTAGAAATGGTCATAGTTGTATTTATATAAACCCCATTCAACTTTCCTTTTAAGATCTGATAGTTCTTCTTCTACCTCTTCCATGGGATAACCATTATCTGACTCTACACATACTATCTCTAGGTTTTGTTCTTCACTTGTAGAGAAATATTCAACATCATCACATTTTGAAATATTGCAATCGGGGGTTTTTGTAGATTCCTTACCTTCATTGATCTTGATGGAATTGTCTTCAAGGTCTTCCTTTTTGCCAACATCATCATATTTAGAATCATTTCAAATAGAGGATTTTGGAGATTATTTACCTTCATTGTTCTTGATGGAGTTATCTTCAAGATATTCCTCCTTGCGTTGGTATGTCTCTTCTAGCTTTAGCCATAGATACTTGGCAGTAGTGCATTGTCCCATGCTCTCATTGATAGAAATTGAGAGTCCACTAAGAATGGTATTGAGAGCCAATGCATCATTCTTCTTTTCTTGCATTTGAGCTGCAAAATTTGACTTGTTCTTCAAAGGAACTGATCCACCAATAGATGCCTTCCAAATACCTACTCCTATTTCCTTCAAGTGCACTTTCATTTATATTCTCCATGTAGAATAGTTTTCCTCATCAAGGATTGGAACTTCATCATCCATTTGTGTGTCCATGAATCTCTCCCAAGATTTTTAAGGCTTATAATGAAGGCTTGCTCTGATACCAATTGTTGGACACATCGACCACACTAAGAGGGGGGGTGGTGAATGAGTGTGGGGCTCTTTTTAAAACTTTTTCCTTCACAAAACTCCTTAGTTAGCAATCACTATTTACTCATTACTTATTACTTTCATTTATAACCAGATAAATGTGAACATGCATCATCAACATATATCATCAATAAGTCATCATCACAAGGAACACAAAGAAAACAAGATGTATGTACAATTTTCTTTTATTATGGACTAGAATCCTTGCGTTATTAGCAACAACTGAATAGAGTTACAACTCCATAAGAGAACAACTCTACAATGCAAGACTCAACTTACATAACTCAGCACCAACAGAGAAGAGGCATAAATCCTCAACAGATACCAATCTGTCAACATGAACACAACCTGTCAGTAGTGAAGCACGCGTATGTACGTGTCCTACTAGTAGTACAACTCGTGTATGTATGTGGCCTGCCTGTACTACAGCCTGCGTATGACTTCTGAGCTACTTAGGGTTTTCTATTTATGACAAAAACAGATCCTCTGCAGCCTTCATCCACATTCACTTATGTATTTCACAGTCCAATCTGAACCGTAATCAATCACAACACATCCATACTCTCCAACAACTTGCTCATGCTCTGTGACCATACAATATGAATTCTAGTCAATCATGCATAAGAAACAAGTATACTATGGTAGTCATATCATTAATGAAACATAAGAGTGTTGCTCACTCCATCAATTAACACAAACCATATCATAGCATCCATACCAAGAATGCTTCAAGCATTCACGATACAATATGCAAGAGTATACATCAAGACAACTATGTAACCATACCAGTGTTTCTATGGAAAATATGAGCCCATAGAATGTAGATCTGAAACTTGCTTCAGTTGTCAAGAACCTAGCATCATCTCACACTTAGGTCTCCTTCAACCCTCGTTTGTACGTGCTCTGGCTCACTGCAGCCCGCGTATGTACACTCTCTAGCCCAATGTTGCTCGCGTACTCTTTCAAAAACTTGGTTTTATGAACTTCTAAAAATTTCTCCATCAAGATATTAGACTTACAGAAACTTTGATGTGTCCATGAGATCCTCTAGCCACTCTCTCTCTCAGAATCGATATTCAAGATATGCTCAAGAGATATTTTTTACAAGAGACCCTTGCCTCTTATTTATACTCTCCAAGTAGCTTCCTTAGAAGAAACTTCTAGGTCACTTTGTCCACATAGCCACTTTGTCCATATTGTCACTTCTGTCCAATTTTGCCCAATTTTCCACTTTTCCATGTATCCAATAGCCACTTGACCACTTAACCCATTTCATTCTTTTTAGGGTTAACCACTTTGCATAATTAAAAAGTTCTCCATTTACTTTATTATTTAAATAATCTTCCTTGACTTTGTCACTTCACTTTATTATTTAAATCATCCTCCTTCTTTGCAAGCACTTTGACTTCTTTGACCTTTTGGGGCTTCAAGCCAACATGTGAGGGTCCTTCAACTTCGTAAGGCCATAACTCTCAAACCGTGAGGAGTTATGTGACATTGCACATACCACCGGAAATGGCATGACAAGCACTATCCATTTAGGATAGTTTCACTAACAAATTCATTGATATTCATCTCATTATTTCATAATTAATCATGGGTTCTCTAACCATACTTCTAGGATAACTCAATCGCAAAGCGTCTTCCAGTGAGGGATTTCACCATAAGGGGACCACTTTGGAGTTCATCTATTTTTACTCCTTATCAACCATGATAAGACAATAATGAGTCATCTTTTACATCAATTCAACTTGGAATGGCCCATGATAATTTATCACTATGACATTCTCCCTTTGTCATTGATTCCATGCATGATCACATGATCCAACGATCAATACATGAATGCATCAAACCATAAATGAAAATACATCAATCCATTTTCATGTATGCAACATATAGCAATGGAAACTCATTGACATGAATGATTTTAGGGGCTAAATTTCGCTCATGGGCTAATTTTCCATGGTTTTTCCAAAAATGAGATTTGCTATTTTAAAAATGACTAGCCCAAATTCTATAGGATAAAATTATTTTACCTTAAAAATCGCCAAAATTTTATAAAAACTATATAAAATCCTTAGAAATTTGAATATTTTTACAAATATGTCGCCAAACATTTATAGTTGGCATATGAAGGATTAGTAAGATTCGCCAAGGTTTCTACATTTTAAAATAAATTTCCATCCTTAAAATCATCCCTACTCATTGATCCATCCTCATATATCAATGGCAACTCATTGATCCATCCTCATATATCAATGACAACCCATTGATCCATCTTCATCTATGCATGACAACATATGACTATGATTTTCACTTGACATCAATCCATTCACATCAAGGATAATACATATTACATCAATATGTATGAAAATACATTGTTCCTTTGATATCAATCCTTTGACATCAATAAATCAATCAATCAATCATTTGGCATCAATCAATCCCTTGACATCAATCATTTTACATCAGTGACAACATGATCCAATAGAGTGAACCCCCCCAATTAGATGACTCTTCAGCTTTAACTGCATGCACCCAGGTTGAAACCAGTCTTCCTCGAGCTACATGCACTCCATTTAGCATTTGTTCCCTTTCCCAGGAACTTAGGATAACTGGGTTTATTTTTCCCCACTTTAATATTTTCATTTTTCAGGAATATATTATAATATTACCTTGGCTTAAGCCCTCTAGCTTAGCCCCTCTTTCCTAGCCTCTTAGTCCCATCCATTTCCCTACTTGGTAAAGCTTTGTCCCCCATCACTCTTTCTTCGTGGTCAGTCTACACACAGTGATGTATAATTTTTGTTAATGATCTTCATAATTACATATAGAAAAATCAGGCTTATTGGCCTTAGCATCCAGGATCTTTGGCCTATAACACATAATCCTACCAGCTTATCAACACTCATCTCACCATCCTACAAACATAAGTACATTTCATAGGGGCTCGGCCTGGGTTATTACAAATATAATACATTCCTTAAGGATGCGGAGGAATTACCTCATGGGAAGAAAATTTGAATTAAGGACATACCATAGTGGTCTGAAGTACTTGTTTGAACAACCAACACTAAATGCCAGAAAATCCAGATGGTTGGAATTCATTAGTGAATATAACTTTCATATCAAGCACATAAAAGGAAAATAGAACAAGGTGGTTGATGTACTCTGCAAAAGGGTGCATAAAATGCATGATACAACCATTCGTATGTACGTGACATATTTAAAAGATAGAATTCTAGAGGTTGTCACTGTAGATCAACATTATTTGTAAGTTAAGGAAAGCTTACAATAGAATGATATACAAAAAAAATATAAGGATTACAAGCTAGAAGAGGATGTAATCCTCTTATTCTGGAACAAAGTTTATCTTCTCAATTCTCAGGAATTGAGAAATTTAGTCTTAAAGGAGATTCATAATGTTACATTGATTTATAAGAAAACTATTATAGTTGTAAGAGGCCAATATTTTTTTCCTGGTATGAAGAAAGATGTCATTGATTATTTGGCTAGATGCATGGAATTTCAGAAGGTAAAGGCTTAACATCGACATTCAACGAGATTGTTGTGTCCCTTGCACATTCCTGAATGGAAATGAGAAATTGTTACTATAGATTTCATTACCAAATTTCCTAGGACATTAAGGCAACATGACTCCATCATGGTAGTGGTGGAAAAACTCACAAAGGTTGCAAATTTCATTCCTGTAAAAGTAAATCATAAGGAAACCAATATTACAGAAATTTACATGAGAGAAATCACTAGGATACATGGCGTGCCTAAGGAAATAGTGTCAGATAGATATCCCAAGTTCACTTCCAATATTTGGAGGGGGTTGTTTAAGGGGTTTGGGATAAATTTAAATTTTAGTACAACATATCACCTAGAGTCAAATGGGCAGACAGAAAGAATTAATTGAATAATTGAAGATATTTTGAGAATATATGTAATGGACAAACCTTCTAAGTGGGAGGACTATATCCATTTAGTTGAGTTTGCATACAACAACGGGTATCAATAATCATTGAAGATGATCCTGTTTGAAGCATTATATGGTACAAAATGAAATACACCAGTAAGTTGGGATAACTGAGTAGACATAGTTGTGACTAGGCCATAATTGTTAAAGGGAATGGAAGAATAGATAGTAAAAATCAGGAATAATTTAAAAGTTTCACAAGATCGAAAGAAGAGCTATGTTGATAGAAAGAGAACAAATAGAGAATGAAAAGTGGGAGAGCATGTGTTTTCAAAAGTTGAATCCAAGAGAAGCTCGCTGAAATTGGGAAATTGCCCAAAGTTGGCAGCAAGATATTGTGGGAATTTTGACATCTTAGAAAAGGTAGGACCAATTGCATACATGCTAGCATTACCTGCACCCATGAGAATCCATAACATGTTCCATGTTTCTTTGTTAAAAAAGTATGTGCTTGATCCTAATCATGTGATTGATTGGAATGTGATCCAGGTGGAACACGAAGGGGATTTTCGGGTGGAGCCAATGCGCATCCTAGCCTAAAAAATCAAAGTGCTAAATAAAACATCCATAGGCCTGGTAAAGGTTCAATGGACCTATTACAGTATTGAATATGCTACATGGGATCATGAGGAAGCAATGCGAGAAGCATACCCACAATGTTTTGCAAATTTTGAAGAAAGGTGAATGTACATTTGTACATAAGAGAATGAAGACTCCATTTTCACAGCTGAAGTTCCTGGAGCCACAACACCGAGATTATTTGCCAACCAATGAGGGGTTGAGGGGAAAATGGAGTTGATGGTTCAAATTGTTTCTCGACTCATTAAGTTGCGGAATTATCATGTATCTTGATGTAATGTTTTTATGTATGTTAATGTGTAAATTGTATGGTTATGTGAACTAAGGATAGTGAAATTTGTAGGGGGAGGAGAATGTAACATACCCATTTTCAAACCCAAAACTAATCATGTATATTGTAAATATAGCATGTGGCCAAGAGCCAAGAATTGTATATTGTAAATGTGATTGATGTATGTCCGAGAGTCAGTATGTAAATGATGTAAATTGAAATATAATGAATAAAATGTATCGCCAGTTGTAGACAAACATGGATGAATATTGGGGGATAAGTATCCACAAGAGAGGGTAGGGGTCCAAGGGGGAGAGTTACCCATATCTATTAAACCAAAACTCATTTCCTATTTTTCTCTAAATTACACTTACCATGAACCTTCCATTAGTTGTTGAGTGTTATAGAGTCCAATAATTGAATTCATGCAAGAGGGTTCATGTGAGAGTCACTTTCCATAGTTATTGAGAGCATGGGGTTTGAGTACAATCAGCTTGGGGAAGAGTGCAAGTCAAGCAAGCAAGAGAAAGAGAGGAAATTTGTATGGGTAGGGGACCAGAATTATGCATTCACATTTTTGCATAGAAAGTTGTTTTTACATGAAGTTTTATGGCCATCAATGGAGTTATGAGTGTGAGAGCTTGTAGGCAACTGTTGTGGACATGTTTGGAAAGAGTTGTGTTCGTGGGAGTGACGAGTTGTCTGAAATTTGTCCAAGAAGCATGCATTTGGTTGTTGGGAGAATTTTTGTTGCAACTATGAAATTCCTAAAGTCCCAACAAGAATAATCCTTATCCAACCTATTCTGGAATCCTTGGAGGGGAGTGGAAAGGCATGAGGGAATGTGAACAGTGAAGGGGGATTCCATCCCTTGGGTTGTGCATGTTGAGGGGAAGAGTGTTGGTGGAATGGAATCAACACTGAGTTTAACTATTGAGAGGGGGACATTAGCCAGCCTTAGGGATCACCATCTCTTATGGACTCATAGCCGTAGATCAGGGGTGTCTTGTTGCTGGGAACTGGAGCAGAAAGGCTACAGTTGGGAGGAAATTTTTTCCTCTGCAGTGGGTTGCACATTTCATTAAGAAAAGTGTTCTTATGTGTTGTGTTTATTCATGTTAATTGCTAAGACAATTGTTGTGCAATTTACTTTGAGTTATATTTTGTTATTAATGATTGTTGTGAGTAGAATGATGCATTTAAATATTTGTTTATGTGGTAGAATATTGTTGTATGTTATTTAGTTGTTCTATGCACAATTAAGCAGTTATATTTACATTTTTTGGAAGAATAGACAATTACATGTGAATGAATGTCATGTTGAGTATTATTTCCTCATATATATTTAGTAGAAAAAAATTTAATGAGTCATTTTAGTAGTGATGTGACCCAGCTGGGGGTTGGGTACGTTACACACTCATCACAATGGAGGAGCAATTATCTATTAGTTTTAGTGTTAGAATGAGGAATAATTTTAATGTTAGCATGAGGAATGGAGGAGGGATTAATCTAATCTAGGACTTAGCCAAGTTTCTATTGGTATACATTGGGCTTAGGATGGAACTTGGACTTCCCTATCTCCACCTTGGCATTTATTTGTATCGCTCTATTTAAGGTGAGGAGGAGTGTGGAGATAAAGATTCACATATGGTTTTGGGAATTGTTTTATGTGATTTGGGATTTATCTTTGATCCCTGGTACATGCTCTGTGTGGAATGTTGGCACCCCAATAGTGGGTTTCAACAAAGATTATAATTGGATAATGTTACAGAATAATCTCCTAGGATGATGCTTCACATGTGAATCTCTAGACTTGTAATGTGTTTTGAGGAGGTAGGAAATGTTGTTAGCAAATAACCTAATAATTGTTTCAAATTGCAAGACAAAGTTTCTAGATTAGATGAATCTTAGAGTAATGAACATGCAAAATTACTAGATATAGTGACACAACATAAAAGGAAAATTGACAAGCGTGAAGTTGGTTGTAACATGTTATATCAATTGGTCCTTGGCCTTTCTCTGAGCGCATAGTTTGAGACTTTCAACCCAAGGATACCAATTGGGCCTACTTTGGAAGTGGAAAAAGAATATGTAATAGTGCACAAGCACCAACCAACATTGAAATGGAGCTTGTAGAAGAGGAGTGCAAGTGAGAAACTAAAGACATGAACAAAGAAACCCATAGTGGGCATGGTATTTACTAATTTTAGGTTCAAATATGTTTCGTAAAAAAAAAATTTTCTTAGTCTCGTACCTTAGGATATATATTTGTAGGACTCTTTGTTATAATTTAGGACAAGTTAGAACAATTTAATGTGTAAGGGAGTCATTTTGAATTTGGACATTTTGTAATTGTTGAGTTCATAGAAACCTCCACTATTTATATTACCATGTTATAAGGTGCATCCCTAGCAGCTTTTAAATGCAAATATTAACAATTTCACTCAAAAAAGTATTATTATAAATATTATAATAAAAATAAACGAATATGGATCTATCTTAAACCCAAATTTTCAAACACTGTGATCTCTTCCTATTTTTAAAACTAAGAAGAATACATATTAATACATGATCAATGATGCATGTCTTCAAATGATCTTTTGGACTCAGTCATGGATTCAAGTATAGCCTCATCATAAGGCATCTCAACATCTAAGAAATCATGTGAAATTGGAGTTTTGATGGCCCAAATGGGCGAAGTGAAAAGATCATATTCCATATAGTGATGGAAAGTATGATCATCCTCCATAATGTCCTATTGGATAGCCTGGTAGGAAATATCAACCATACTTAATGGAATACTTGATACTATTGACTAAATCATAGATGGATGAGGAACTGCCCAAGGGTCCTTATTGATAGAAACTATGTTTGAAAAAATCAAGTGTTGAATCATATGATCTACAATAGAAACATATGTTGAGGATGAACCTTGTTATTCAATAGTGACTGAAAAAACCATACATATAGGAGATGGGTTAACAAAACAGAAAAGTGGAGGGAAGGGAAAAGTGCCTATGAGAGATTAATATTTGAAGATACCAACACTAATAAGTCAAAATCTCCCTTGAAATCATCGACGAATTGAACACTCACACTAGTTTTTGTTCATGGATCAGGAATACAATGCTCCAATTGATCTATGATAACCACTTTTCCTTAATGAGGAAAGTGGAGGAATCTAAATATTGAATAAAAATTGTTGTAGCTACATAAAACCAAATACACCCTAGAAAAAGATTATAGTATAAATAAGTGTCGACTACTTCAACTTCAATTTTTAACAATCTTTCCACCTAATGTAAATGGAAAGGTGACAATGTTTCCATGAGGCTTAAAGGGATGACTATCAAATTACTTCAACATGGCATTTGACTGGATAAACCTTGGAGAACCTACGTATTTCCAAAAATAAAGATACATAATGCAAGTGGAGGCTCTTTCATCAACAACACATCTAAAGATGTTTTTCCCACACAAAGATACTTGCATCTAGAAAGCAATATGGCGAGGAAGAGTAGGTTGAATCTGGTCAATGTAAAAATTAATTAGATGATCCAGATTATTTTGAGAACAAAATGAAGGAGAATATATAACAATGAAATATACAAAGATATTTAAATAAACACATAGATACAATAATGCACATTTTTTATTAATGAGAGAACTGTACAGAAACTGTAAAATTACATAGTGAATGACTCGCTAGAATGGTGGCAGCTCATCTCTGAGAATAGATGTGATGGATATGCTCATTTTCAAGAATATCACGTTTGAAATGAGGCTCCAAAGTCCTTTTCAACATAAACAAAATCCAAAACCCTAACCCTGGAAGATGAAATGCCAAAAGGTTTGTGAGCCTCGATGGCAGTAGTTGATATGTCAACTTCCCGAGGGCTTACGTTTTTCATGTGATCTCTTTTTGGGATGTTGTATACCTCATCAGAAAGGGATATCCGAGGAGTACATATTCCTTTCATCCTATAATATACCTTTGGCTACATTCTAGGCACTTTCAAGCCCAAAAAATGTAATGCAGTGCTTCAAAATGGCCTCAGAAGTTTAGGACTCGAAAAACAGTAGAAAAACTATCAAGGAAGAAACCCATGTTTTGAGTCAGTGGAATAGGTGGGTGTCCACCAATTTCCTCCTAAATCATTCTTCCCCTATTTAGAATAAATTTTCCCTATTGTGTCGAGTTTATGTGGAATATGGGGAAGCTTTTGCTAAATCTGAAGCTTGGTGAATTGCTTTCCTTGCTGAAGAAGTTTTCCTTCTTAACTTGTTGAATGTGGTTATGAAGCTATTGTTGGAGGGGTTGGATATGTTCATTTGATATAGCTACATGATATTAGTTAGTATGGGAGGACTATTTGGTGAATATGAAATATGAGGAGTATGTAGGGATCTTTTGTAACTTTGCTCGATTGGGCACAGTGGAGGCACTTTCGTAGGTGACACAAAAATATTTTTTTTCTCTTCTACAATCTACTTTTGCTGGATAGAAAGGTCTTGGGCCAAGGCTGTAGTGGTTGTAGTTTCTTTTTGTTCACCTTCTACCCATATTATGAAGAGGATAAATTTTGGATTATGAGGGATTACTTTTCAACACTTTTTGTCCGGACAATAGTCGAGACTACCTCTGGTATCATGTAGAGATGACCCCCAAAAGTAACAATGACCATATGGGGTTGAGAGTCATAAAAAATGTGACACTTCCACATATATGGTTGGAATAATATAAAATCATATAATTCCAGTGGGGAAACATCACACAGTACCTAATCCTTGAAGAGCTTGATGTCATAGGATAGGAGACATTGTTGGCTCAGACGAAGATATTGACCCTAGAAAAGCCACCCAATGTTATATGGTTATGGGTGTGGTGTTGTCGAAAAATCCAACTGCTTGACGACCTCTACTGAGATTAGTTTCTTCTCACTTCCACTATCAAAAATAAAAAAAATTGGGGTCCCCTTCACTCACATCTATGAATGGAAGAGGCACTACCCCTCCTCATGAACCTCTGGTTCTTATGGTTGGATTTGTGTGGTCACAACAGTAGCAATGGGTTCTACATCAATTATCTATCTCCTATTATTATTTTCTAAATTAGAGTCTAATTTTAGGTTTGACTCTATTTATTTGAGCTCGAATACTAATGACTATTTCAAGATACATTCATCGGTGTTGTGCCAAGGACTTTTGTGGAAGCCGCACCACTTCCCAGTGTCCTTCTTTGTCTTTCAGTTGCTCTTATTTTCCTACAACTTGGAATGGTTGTATTGAGGTTGGATATTATGTGGATTAGGGATGTCTTTACCATTATTTGGTTGTTGTAGAAATTGATGGCCACCCACCTATTCCACTGTCTCAAAATGGGGGTTTACACCTTGGTAATTTTTCTATGGTTTTTCGGTTCCTCAACTTCCGGGGCCGTTTTGAGGCCCTAAACAATGGTTGTTGGGCTCATTAACACCTAGCATGTATCCAAAGGAAGATATTATGTCTAATGAAATATGTACTCCTTGGATAGACCTTTCCGATGAGGTATATAATTCCCCAAATGGAGATCATATGTAAAATTTACGCCCTCGTGAAGTTGACGTATCAACTACCCCAGTCGGGGCCCACAAACCTTTTGGCGTTTCATCTTCCAAGGTTAGGGTTTTGAATTTTCTTCTTGCGAATGAGTGTAGCCATCACATCTCTTCTCAGAGATAATATGCCACCATTCTAGTGAGTCATTCACTCTGTAATTTTATAGTTTCTGTAGATTTCTCTCATTAACAAAAATTGTGCATCACTATATCTCTGTATATTTCAATGTTGTATCTCTGCCTTCATTTCTTTCTCAAAATAATCCAGATTATTTTGAGACTGAAATGAATGCAGAGATATAACAATGAAATACACAGATATATTGCAATAAACACAAAGATACAGTAATGCACATTGTTTGTTAATGAGAGAAATCTACAAAAACTATTAAATTACAGAGTCAATGACTCGCTAAAATGGTGGCATCTTATCTCTGAGAAGAGATGTGTTGGCTACACTCATTCACAAGAAGATGATGTTTACAATGAGGATCCAAATTCATTTTTAACATAAAGAAAATACAAAACCCTAACCCCGAAAGATGAAACACCAAAAGGTTTGTGAGCCCCGATCAGAGTAGTTGATACGTCAACTTCTCGAGGGCGTAAAAGTTGCATATGATCTCTATTTGGGGCTTTCTATACCTCGTCGAAAAGGTATATCCGAGGAGTACATATTATGTTTGTCCTAGCATCTTCCTAAAAGTATATGATAAGCGTTGTTAAGCCCAAAAAATGTCGTTTAGGGCCTCAAAACAACCCTAGAAGTTCAAGACCCGAAAAATTGTAGAAAAATTGCCAAGGTGGAAACCCCTGTTTTGAGCCAGTTGAACAGGTGGGTGGTCACCGATTTCCACCTGGATCATTAGATGAGTGTTTTAGGAGTTAATTCCACCAATTATACTCAACAATTATTTGTTATACACAAGGAATCTCTAAAGGACCTCTAAGGAAGACATAGCCCAAGGTGCTTCATCCAAATCCTCATAATTGTTGAAATTGTGAGCGGCTTGAGCATTGGGGTTGTACAAAGACCTTCTTAAGATGCCTTTGGGAGGGGTGAAGCACTATATCATTGGATGAATTATCTATATGCAAAGATCCACCTGGTGTTATGACCCTAATTTGCACCATACATGCATACCTGGCATCAGGCCATCTTACTTGCCATTTTTTCCAAGCTATCACTTAAATCTCTTCTTAAAAAACACTTTTTTTGAAGATGTACACACCCTGCACCATTAATTCCCACGTATGTATGCTTTTTTCACCACTACATTTCACGTATGTATGCTATATGCACCATTACAACCCGTATATACCCACAAAAGTTGCAAAAAATAAAAAAACTTCAAGGGAATATGGGCTTTTGGGTAGTTTCCTAACCAATTGACCGCCCATAGCCCGTCACCCAACCGAATAAATATATTTTGGGATATAAAAAAAGGTGTTGGGGTCCCATTCGTACAAGAAGAATGAAATCAGTGAAACTCTGCCCATTTCATAATCCCCCATTGCCCTAAGAATTTGCAGCCACATTGTGAGTTTTGAGCCAAAATTCCCTATTCTAGCCTTTTTCCTCCATTACTAGCCTAATCCATTTCCTAGAGAGAGTTTCAGAGGAGAAAGATGCATGGAAGTAGTTGGATCTTGGTGAAGAGGAGCGCAGAACCCAGTCCTGGAGAACCTCTAGGGTTTTTAGGGGATTTTTTGTTTTTGGGTGTCTTTAATTGGTTTATTTACTATTTCTTGAGTTTCTGTAAGTTTTTGTGTCTTTAAGGGATTCTGGTTTTCCATACCAGTACTCCCTGCTTGGTTTGCTTGACTGTTAGTTTTCTTTTTAGAGAATTCATAGAGGTGTACGCCGCTTGAAGTGGGTTTGAACGCGTATATACGCGCCCTATCTTTGGACAGTCCGCATACATACGCACGCTGCTGAAGTATCAGTTGAGTGCATGTGTCAGGAAAATATTTTTTAAAGAAGAGGTAGTCATCCTCTTCCCTAAATGAAGCCATATTTATCAGGGGTTTTATTGATCTAGCCCCGGTCTCTATTTTTTGCAGTCTTTGGCCTAGGTTTGACAACAATTAGCTTTTTCTTTATCAGGATTTCTTGTGTTTTCTTGATTAGCGTTTGAGACAAGTTTTGTGAGTTTTCTGATTAGCTTGTTTAGTATTGTCAATAACTCTTTGCAAGCCACAGTAGACAAGAAGTTATTTTTTGGTCTTGTCTTGTCTTCACTTTTCCCTTTTTCTTTCTTTGGAAGAAAAGAAAAAGAATCCATTTTCAACTTTCTTATTTTGAAGCATTTTAAAATAAAAATAAAAGAGTTAGTTTCTTGTTTGGTTAAGTAGTTAGGTTAGTTGTCTTTACTTGTCATGAATAAGAGTGCTTTCTTAAGTTCTTTAATGAATACTTAGGACTTTAAGTAGCTCGTAGTCGAGAGAAATCCAGTTTTGATTTTTTTCTTTTAAAAGATCTTAGAAAGAAAATTTAGTTAGAAAAGCTGGTTAAAGAGTTTTCAATTTGCAAATCTGTGTTTGTTGAAGAAGAAGTAATTTTGTTTCTGGCATTTGTTCTTCTCTTTCGTCTCTTTACAAACACCATTAGCTTCATTTTCGTTCCTTTGAATTAATATAAACCACTTAAAATTAACACTTAATTAAAATTAATCAGACGTTCATGTTTGTAGGGTCCATCAACTAGATTAGGTTGGAACCTTGATTTAGGTTGGAGAGGAAACTCTTCAAGGCTATAAGAAAAACATAGGATTCTGTGCTAGGGAGTGAAAAATTCTAGTAACGTGGAAATTATCTAGGACCCCCCTCTAACACAGGGTTAAACACGAGGTCTGATGCGGAAAGGTAGCATAGATAACCCCTCCAAAGTTAGACCAATCATAGAGGAGGAACACATATAGAGGACTTATCTTGGGATTACATTGATTACATTTTCCACGGAGCTTCATGGGTCTCAAATCTGTTCAAGGTCCTCTGTCATCTTCCATAACACTTTCCTTCGATACCCTCAATAGGTTTCAGGCTTGATACCCTTCTCATTGCGGTCCACCCGACTGTCGATTGTACCCGCCTGGTAGTTGTTCACGAGTTGGAAACCTAGTTTCCTTCGATTTAGGGACTTACATAGGTGACTACGGGGGTATACCATGGTACCTAGGGTAGACATTGGGCCATGCTTTGAAGAGTATACCCAGAGGGTGCTTCCGTGTTCAAGTTGCAACTGCACCGGTAAGTTTCTCTAGTGTTGGTTGTTGTAACTATTCTTCCAACAATTATAGTGGTTTTCTTGCTGCATCTCATAGGAACTTTTTATAGTGCATGTTTTGGTCTTCAACGTTAGAAATCCTTAGTGTGTCATTGATCTTCTCACACAGTGGAATATCAAGAGCTCCGTCGGTCGCGAAGTATTTTGGGCATGCTGTCGGTTAACTTGGAGCCACCACCACCACCACTACGATGGTCAAGGCAGATTGAATCCTATGGAGAACAACACTTGTCAACATTAGATTAGTGAAGATCGAGTATGGGACCCTATCAGTCATAAGCATTGTGTTAGCACTAGAAGTCACCTTTAGATTACATTGAAGGTAATCCCAGTACCCATCAGTTTATAGGTCACATGTAATTGAGTTTTAAGTGGTCAAATGGAGAAAACTCAATAATAATAGCGTTCTAACTCATAAATATGGACTAGCATGCACCAACCATTGAGGTCTTGAATCAACTTCAGTCAGTAAGTTGGAGTAAGGGTGAGTAGGAGGAATATTTAGTGAGAAAGGTGTAGAGGTCCACTATGAATATCATATTTTCCAGCAGGCTAAGGAGGAAAAACTTAAACACAAGATCCTCTTGGATTCAAATTTCAAGAAAGATGAAAGAAATCATGAGAGTAATATAATCAAACATTTATCGTAATACGGTTACAACAATCCATGTGAATCAATCAAACATTAAATCTCTCAGTATTACAGGAAAATAAGATGGAGTAAGAAAGTTGACTTAGATTAACCAAGATGTCTCAAAAACAAATACATAACCAGAGAATCAGTTGTTCTCAATCAAATTATTACAATAGCAGGGAGCCTAGCTCAACCATTCGATCTTAACAAAATATCAAAACTGCCTATATATACTAAAATGTTGCAACCACCAGGAATGTGATCAGATCATTGCTTTCAAATCCTTCAGTCGACACTTGCTCTGTCAGGTTGTGCAGACCTCATTATGTTAGACAGGATCCACGCATAGTTATGTGCTTTACAGGAAAAATTTCCCATAAGGAAGATTTGGATCGTAAGTGTGCCTTCATGGATGCTCTCTGCCATGTTTTCCATTTATGGCATTGAGGAGAGGTCTCAACTGTTGCCCACAATCTTCAATAATTGTCTTAATTGGGATTAGGACTGGGTCTGACACCCATAATTGTTCTCAGACACAGCTAATGACTTCTGCGATTCCATCCTGACGCATCGAGGCCATGAATGGTATTTTTGTGTGACCAATGCGAGATTTGCAGGTGGCAATCTGATAGTGTATGCGCAGGGGTGATGTAGAGCGAGGTGCTTGGAAAAAACTCGCTTGGCTCAATGAGTGAGAGATGGCCATGTGGAAGGAAGCGATTGGGGGAGAGGAGGTTGGGATGAGGTTGCGGTGGCAAGGGAAAGGAAGAGGTGGCAGAGGAAAGAGGGAGGTGTGATAGGCAGGGAGGAGGTGGCGTGTAAGGGAGAGTGGAATGTGAGTGGGACAGGTGTCAGGAGGTGAGAGGAGGTATCGAGAAGGGAGATGTGATAGGTGGAGAGAGGGTGCTTGAGCTACTTAGGCCTCCAATCTTTTTGTTTTCCCTGTGGAAATCATGGGCATAATGCCACATGATTTACACCATAATGCTCTTGAGCGTAAACCTCAGTTTTTGTCTAATTCTTAAGAAACAGTCTGCAGATCCTTGTGTTAACATATAGGCTCCATGGGGGATAGAGACCTCTCTGTGAGGCTCTAAGAACTCCTTTTGCAATTTCAGTGCCTTAGTATTGGATTGTGGAGTCACTTATAAAAACCAAAACAAAATAAAAATTATATTTACAATGACATGGGAAGCAACTCATGGCTTAAGTAAAAAACTTTTTCAGAAAATGCCCATTTACAGGGATACCAAAAAATTCAACATCCTCCAAATCCTGCAACTTGTAAGTGTTATTTGAAAAAACTTCAGAAATTTTGAAGGGGCCGATCCATAAGGCCTCAAATTTACTGTGATTGCCTTTATCTTGCCTAGGTGCATCCAATTTAATTACTATATCTCCCAGTTGGAAATCATCTTTGTTGAACTGTTTGTCAAAATCTTGCTTGATCTTTTGTTGATGGTCATGTTCTTTGTCCAGTAGTTTCTCCCTAGTTTGTTGCACTTCTACTAGTTGTTGTATTCTTCTAATCATATCATCTGGTTCTCCCTGGTAATATTGGAAGAATTTTTCCATGGGCAAGGCAAGTTGAGTAGGAAATATGGTCTCAACTCCATACACAAGTTGGGAAGGAGAGACACCAAGAGATCTCTTTGTTGTCACTCTGTCAGCCCATAAAGAAAATTTAAGCTTTGAATCCCATGCCTTCTTGTTGTCCTCTAACAGTATTTTGATTATATTAATAAGGCTCTTGTTAGAGAACTCTGCCAATCCATTACCTTGGGGGTAGTAAGTATTAGAGTGAAGCAATGTGATTCCAAACTGTTCACAAAACTTAATCAATGGTTCAGCCTTAAAATCTGAAGCATTATAAGTGACAATTTTGTTTGGACAACCAAATCTTGCCAAAATATCCTAAATAAAACCAAGGATTACTTTGTGGGAATCATTTCTTTTGGGGAAAGATTATATCCACTTAGTAAAGTAGTCTGTGGAATTCAATATCCATCTATGCTGACCACTTGAAGCAGGGTGGATTTCCCCTATAAAATCTAGGCCCCATTGTTGAAAAGGTCTTGAAGCTACCACAGGCTTCAATGGAAAAGACTTGAGCTGTAGCTTTCCAAAGAACTTCTAACACTCAACGCAAGCCCTGATTTTAGAACAAACATCAGTGAAGAGGCTAGGCCAAAAATATCCATCCCCGAGAATCGTGTAGGCTGTGGTTCTCCAAAAGTGATGGCCCCCACATAAACTGCCACGAAAATCATACATGATATTTTGGACTTCCTGTGGGTATATACACCTCAATAGCACTCCTAAACGGTCTTTCCAATATAAGACTTGATCAATTAGACAATATTTAATTGATTTGAGCTTTAAATCTCTTACCTTTCTCTTTTCCATGCCATCAGGAGGCTGCAACTTCTATAGGAAAAATATAGTGTCCTTGTACCAAGTGCATCCTACCAATGGGGGTGTGACTTGATGATATTCACCAGACAACTCAGCTTGTTGATTCTCTGAATAAGTTTTGATGAAATTGACCCCAAAGGCTTTGTAATTAGATTCATTCAACAACCTAGCTAAACCTTGGCCTTTAACCAATTTGGTGGGCTTTATTTCAAGATCAAATTCAAGGATGTTGGAAATCCACTTGCTCGTTCTTCCGTCTATGTCAGGATGAATGAGGATATCCTTCACAGAAGATGAAGGGACATATGCAATGAAATTTGAATGTAGCACATAAACTCTCAAAGATTTCAGAGATTTAACCAAAGCATAGGCATGTTTTTCCATGATGTCATACTTTATTTCAACATCTCTCAGATCCCTACTAAAAAAGGAAATGGGTTTCTCTAACCCCTCGACATTCATTTGCAATAAAACAACTGCTACTTTGTTAAATGAAGAAAAAGAGAAAATCAAAAATTTTGTGGAGTAGTCAGGAATGATGAGCATAGGTGCTTCAGTCAAGGCCTTCTTTATTTGGTCAAAAGAGTTACAAGATTCAGCGGTCCATTTGATTTCATTTCCTTTCCTGAACATGGTTGTGATAAACTTTACCAACTCAGCAAAATTTGAAACAAACCTTCTCAGAAAATTAATTTTCCCCCAAACATACTGCACTTATTTCTTGGATCTAGGGAGTGACAAAGATTGGATAGCTTCTACCTTGCTTGGATCAATCTTTACCCCCTCAGTTGACACAATGTGCCCCAACAGTTTCCCCTCTTTCATGGCAAATAATGACTTCTTTGGATTTAAAGAGAGACCAAATTTTCTGCATTTCAAGAAGACTCTTTTCAGATGATCATAGTATTCTTTATCATATTGTGAGAACATTGTTATGTCATCCAAATAAATGACCACAAACTTTTCCTTTTCTCCAATAAAAGTTGTGTCCATGGCTCACTGAAAGGTTTCTCTTGCGTTCATCAATCGAAAGGGCATCTTAGCATACATGAATGTGCCCCAAGGAGTGGTGAAGGTTGTCTTCTCTCTATCTTCAGGTAAGACAGAGACTTGATTGTAGCGATAAAAGCCATCAATCATAGACATCCTGGATGCCCCTGTCACCCTTTGTAATATGTGTTCCATCTTGGGCAAGGGGTAATTATCATTTTTAGAGCTTCTATTCAAATTTCGGAAATCCACAAAATGTATGATTTCTCCATTCTTATTTCTTACTAGGACCAAGTTGGCCACCCATCCAGAATACCTCAAAGGAATGATAATCTGGGCATCCAAAATATTTTTGACCTCCTTCTCCATAATGGGTAGCAACATAGGATTTATTTGTATCAACTTCTGCCTAAATGGCTTGGACTATTCCTTCAATGGGATCTTGTGCTCAATGATAGTTGTGTTATATGTCATAAGATCTTCATATGTATAGGCAAACACATCAACAAACTCCTTCAACAACTCATCACATTCGGCCCTTTGCTCTCTTGACAAGCTGCTTGAAAACTTGACAAATTTGGGATCCTTCTCTGTACCAATATTGACCTCAACTACTTCAACATCATCAGCTGAACCTCTAAACTTTACTTCCACATCATTCCCATCAAACAATATTTCCAAAGGAACTATTCCCTTTGGAATTTAGTTTCTAGGCAACTGAACAATATGGTGATTAGCAATTTTATTTAAAAATACATCAGCATGAGGGCTACTTTCAGAATCATGATCTTGATCAATATGTAATGCAAATAACTCATCAACAGACTCAAGAAACTTTTTGATTTCATTATCATCCTCAAACACCTTCCAATGCTTGATATTTCCAGGTACATAGGGTCTATATTTCACCCCTACATCATACTTGAGTTTAGGTGGCAATGGGACTCTGAAATGGCTTGCTGAAACAACCAAAGAATCAACCATGTTATTCTCCTCTATTGGAATAAATGAAATGTTGAAAGCTAGGAAGAAACTGTCAACTAGGTCCCATACTTCATTTATGTAAGTCTTAAGCCTAGGGTGCTTGGCTTGATAAATATTTTTGATCTGATGAACAATTAGTTCTTCATCGCCAAATACTGATAGCTCTTCAATCCCCATGTCTTTTGCAGCCTTTAAACCCAAAATAAGAGCTTCATACTCTGCCGCATTATTTATAGCTTCAAATTATAGCTTGTAGGACAAAGGTATAGTATCTTCACAAGGTGAAACAAATACCACTCCAGCACCAACACCTTCCTTAGAAGAGGCTCCATCAAAGAACACCTTCCAAACAGAGGTAGTTGGAGGAGGGATTTCACAAAGAGTAATGGATTTATTTATGATTTCAAGAGGAGGTTCAAGAGTATTAGTGAGATGCAATAGGTTGGATCCCAAATCAGAGTCAATAGAAAAAATAGAATGGTTGGTGGGGTCAGTTTCATCACTAATTATTTAGGCCAATTGAGCTTCCCTGTAAATCCTTCTATGCTTACCCCCAAACACAATAATGGTGGCATATGTGAGGTCCATCTGCAAAGTTCCCCCAAGTTTTTTTATCCAATTTCTTGACAATAAAATACCAAACTTGGGGGGAACATTAGCCACTACAATGTCCATGACCACACTTTTCACGGGAAACTGAAACAAGGTCAAAACAGGATCTTTGATGACCCCAAGACACTTCACTTTCCTAGAGTCAAAAGAATATAAGTCATGGTAGGATTTTGTGATTTCTAATCCAAGTTCATCCATGACTTCTTTGGGCATGAGATTGTGAGATGCTCCTTAGTCCATCAAACAATTATGCAACACCTTATCATGTATGTTTAGTGATGTATAGAAGAGAGGGGATGAATCATCTCTATCTTCTATCAAAGGACCTAAGATGACTGCTGGCTTTTCATCTTGAAGATTAATTGAGTCAGTGGTATTTGAGTAGGATTCAGACATCAACATTTTGGAAAGACATTTTTTAACTTCTTCATTTTTTATCAGTTGCGAAAATGGCACAGGGATTTTGATTTTTTGGATCTCATTTTCACAACTGAAGGAAGGTGGAGTTTCAGGATCTCCTTGACTTCTGGGATAGGATCCTCAACCAAAACTGGGGGGTTTTGAGCAAATTTCTCTT
Organism: Picea sitchensis; assembly: GCA_010110895.2. Classification (NCBI taxonomy): domain Eukaryota; kingdom Viridiplantae; phylum Streptophyta; class Pinopsida; order Pinales; family Pinaceae; genus Picea; species Picea sitchensis. Next base: position 13,446 of record SNQJ01S0077371.1, on the reverse strand, counting down.
TTCTACCAACTGTCACAACCATGGTAGATTTTTATGTTTTTGTGGGCTGATCAGAATCATTATACTTTTCCCCCTTTCTTTTTAGATCTCAGATCATATCTACTAGGATTATCTTTTGCCTTCTCTCCATTACTTAATTCATTTATTTGATTATCCATTAAGGAATTCCCATATGTATATTGGGTTAAGTGAGGGGACGGAGGGGTGTCACCCAAGCAATGGATCTCAATATCATCTTCTTCATCTTCTCCTTCCTCGTTGGCCAAAAGGTTGTTTTGTAAGGGAGTTTGGGTCTTTTGGTCATCACTTTCTCTATTTGTGGGATCTCTTGTAAGAGTCTGAGGAGCATTATTAGGTTTCCTGAAACCACCTATGTTATCATCATTTGGTGTATTTCTATAGGTATGTTTTCCCTCAAACTTTAAATTTTCCATCTCAGTAGAAAAAGATTTTACTAATTTGGTAAGTTCATCAACTTGGGTGTGGACACTAGAGGAATCAAAGGTTGAGGCTTCAGTTCTACTCTTTCTCTTGTTCTTATCATATTTCCCTCTAAGTTGATCAGATGCCACTATGTTAGATTCTATCTCCACGGTTGCATCTTGCATATGAGCTAAGGAGGCAGATCTCCTTTCTCTTAGTAAAAGGAAAAAATCAAGGTCAAAAGAACTGACATAGGTGATTTTGGCAGAAGTCTCTGTAGGATTTATCTCAGGAGGGATCTTATTGTACATTTTGTTGAATCTTTGATAGAAATCAAAGACATACTCTACTTCTTTCCTCTTTAGGGATCCAAATTCTATGATATAATACAAAAAGTCCTTTTTGTCCCCCCACTGCCTAAGAAAAGCATCATCTAAGGCCTCAATCCCGACGATAGATCCAGGGGGAAAAGCCCTAAACCACTTCTTAGCCTCACCATCAAGGCTATGAACAAAAATCCTCATTCATACATATTCATTATCAATGGCATGGTTGTTTGTATAACTATAAAAGGCTTCAAGATATTCTTCTATAGTTATGTCTCCCTCACCTGTGAACTTGGGCAACTTCTTAAGGTAGCCATCCACTGGTAGAGAATTCAGAGGCTAAGGTAGGACAAGAGGGGCATACCTAGAAGCTACTATAGCTTCCATTCTAGTTCTGTCGGGATTAGCTCCTGCCATTTGTATGTGAACTAGAGGAGAACCCGGAGGGGATGGAGTTCGAATATGTGAAATTGGGATAGTGTTCCTGGGAGGTGAAGACAAGGGGCTTGAGGGAAGAGAAGTCTCCCCTTCTACAACTGTAGAAACACTAATATGAGGAGGAGTAAAGAAGTCTTCTAAGGTCAAATATCTCTCCTTCCACTTCACAACTTCGAGGGAGAAAGTGGTGTCAAAGCTCTCTCCTTCCAAACCAAGAATAGGAGGGGGAAAATTGGCGGGAAAGCTCCCAAAACTTAAATTTCTTGAAACTCCCAGAGTTTGTATAATAAGAGAATGAGAAACAACTACTGGAGTTTGTAAAGAGGGACTATGCAAATTATCAGAAAAACTTGGTACAACAATGGAGGTACCTTTTTGAGCGGTCTTTCCCTTTCTGATAATTTCCTCCGGGTTAGCTTCAGATGTTGCTAGAGACATCAGTGAAGTGGATCCCGTGTGTCTGCCTTTAAGAGACAGAACTAAAATAGTGGACTCAAAATAATGGAGTCGCCAGGTGCAAGTTTCAATATTCAATGGTATCGATATCTGATGCACCTTCAGAATCTGAGCTTGTTTGTCATTCTATCCCAGGGAAACGTCTTCAATTTGTTCCCCGACAACGACGCCAGAAATGTTATCACTAGAAGTCACCTTCAGATTTCATTGAAGTTAATCCCAATACCCATTAGTTTATATTTCACAAGTAATTGAGTTTTGAGTGGACAAATGTAGAAAAATCAATAATAATAGCGTTCTAACTCAAAAATCTAGACTAGCATGCACTAGCCATTGAGGTCTTGAATCAATTTCAGTTAGTAAGTTGGAGTAAGGGTGAGTATGAGGAATATTTAGTGAGAAAGGTGTAGAGGTCCGCTATGAACATCAGATTTTCTAGCAGCCTAAGGAGGAAAAACTTAAACACAAGCTCCTCTTGGATTCAAATTTCAAGGAATCTGAAAGAAATCATAACAGTACTATAATCAAACATTTATCATAATACAATTACAACAATCCATGTGAATCAATCAAACATGAACTCTCTCAGTATCAGAGGCAAATAAGATGGAGTAAGAAAGATGAATTATATTAACCAATATGTCTCAAAAACAAATACATAACCAGAGAACCAGTTGTTCTCAATCAAAATATTACAATAGCAAGGAGCCTAGCTCGACCATTTGACCTTAACAAAATATCAAAAATTCCTATATATACTAAAATGTTGCAACCAATAGGAATGTGATCATATCACTGCATTCAAATCCTTCAGTCGATGCCCTGTCTATGAGGTTGTGCAGACCTCATTATGATAGACGCGAGCCAGGCATAGTTATGTGCTTTACAGGAAAAATTGCCCGTAAGGAAGCTTCGGATCATAAGTGTGCCTTCATGGCTGCTCTCTGCAACGTTTTCCATTTATGGGGCTGAGGCGAGGTCTCAACTGCTTCCCACAATCTTCAATAACTTTATTCATTAGGATTAGGACCTGGCCTGACACCCATAATTGTTCTCAGACGGTGTGAATGACTTCTATGAGTCCATATTGATGCCTCAAGGCCATGAATGGTATTTGTCTGTGACCAATGCGAGCTTTGCAGGTGGTAGTCTGATAGCGTATGCACAGGGGTCATGTGGAGTGAGGTTCTTGGAGAAAACTTGCATGGAACAATGAGTGAGAGAAGACCATGTGGAAGGAAGTGATTGGGGGAGCAAAGGATGGGACGTGGTTGAAGTGGAAAGGGAAAAGAAGATTTGGCAGAGGAACGAGGGAGGTGTGATAGGCAAGGAGGAGGTGACGTGTAAGGGAGAGTGGAATGTGAGTGGGACAGGTGTCAGGAGGTGAGAGGAGGTATGGGGGTGGTAGATGTGATAGGTGGAGAGAGGGTGCTTGAACTGCTTAGGTCTCCAATCTTTTCATTTTCCCTATGGAAATCATGGGCATAATGCCACATGATTTACACCATAATGCTCTTGAGGGTAAACCTCAATTTTTGTCTGATTCTTAAGAAACAATTTGCAGATCCTTGTGTTAACACATTGGTATCGCACCCTTAAACCATATTCATCGGATATAAGGTCTAAGAGATATCAACCGTTGAATTTCTTGATAATATTAGGAGGGAGTTCATCACCTCAGAGTAACTGGACAACATGATTTTTCCAAGCCTCATTTCACTATAATCTTCCTTGGCTTCCCGGTGCCCTGTTGGGCAAGGTTTCAGGAAGAGTTCCATCCCTTTCCCTTTTTTATTTTACGAGTGAGAGAAAGTTGGAGCACATGCCGATGATGTCAAAATAATTTCAAGATGACATTGTCAAGCAAATGAAAAGTGGGAAGTTGACATCACTTGAGTGGAGGAGCGTTATACCCTGTGATGATGTGGAATACCATGTTAGTTTAGGTGTTGCACTATGATTGATCCATGTTTCATAAGGAAATATACCATGTGTAACACCTCAAGACCAATCCCTAGTTGTAAATGTGAATATGTTTTAAATGCTAGTGAGCCAGGTTATTATAAGTCAGGAGGTTTATGTGTTGATTAGGCTGGAGAGCCTAGATGCTAAAAGGATAGTGAGCTTATTTTTGTATATGTAAAACCTCATATCATTAATTTAATACATCGTTGTGTGTATACTGACCACGATAAAATAGTATGGGGGACTAAACTCCACTAGGAAGGGAAAGGGAGGGGCTAAGAGCCTAGAAAGGGGGCTAAGTGATGCAGGAGCATCATAAGAAAGCACAAAAGCGGAGGACAGCTGGATACGCACCAACACTCATTTTGAAGACATTTTGAATTTCAAAAGATGGAGCATTAATGTAATATATGAAAGGATATATTTTCTTTTATGGTTTGGAGATTGTAACACACATCTTGAGTATTGCTCTCATATGTCGGTTGTGAACAATAAATGTAATAAATGTAAAGTAGATGTAGACTTTAATTTGATTAGATATCTTGAGTAGTAGGAGGTAAAACTCGATAAATATCCCTCGTATGTATTGGATTGTATCATAATTCTCAAGATAGAATAGAGATAACAGAGCAAGAGAGAGCATAGGAGAATAGAGAAGAACAGAGAGTTGTAGAAATTGTATAAGCAGATAGTTGTTGTTGTAGAACCCCTGTACAGAATCACTTGAGTTAATATAAGAATACTTTGACTCAATTTCATGGTGTTTCTATGGATACTATTTTCATCTATTGAATGGTATGTTTACAGTTTGCTTATATGCTCTGTTATGCGTTGGTTTCAATGTTTTTATGTATATGATTTCATGTTGAATGTATGAAATATGTGAGAGGGAGAGTATGAGTTTCAATTGTTTCTCTTCTTGAGAATTCCTGCAAGGAGTACACTGAAAGTCTGCAAGGAGTGCGTTGACATGATTTTGAGTTTTACCTCAGAAAAAGCTTAGGAGAGATAGAGTTGTTCTTATACCAATAGAGCCATGCAAGGTGTGCGTAGGCAGGTTGAAGTCTTAGATTTTTCCAACCCAATGAGTGGTTGAAGAAATATGGTTGCAAAGAGTGCACAGAGTTAGAATATTTTAGATAATTAGAGATTATCATGAAGGCCACAAGGAGTTCATGCAGGACTCCTTAGAATCCTTGATTTTGCAGTGAAGAATCAAGCTCGAGAAGGATAGAGTATTCAAAATTTTAAAGGAAGGATGAGGTTCAAAGTTACCTCATAGAAACCAAGCTTAGGAGGAAGGATGCTAATTCATTTGGTCAGGAATCTTTGAGAACCTGAATGGACGGTTGAAATACTCAGAGGGAGAATCACCGAAATTCTGTGGACTGTTGGATCTGATAGAGTTGTAGGAAAGTTAAAGGAGAGAATCCTTAAACACTCACAAGCTTAGAAGGGATAACAGTCACCAGATTGGGATCAACGAGAGTCGTTGATCTAGATCTTTGGAGTTTCGACATTTTGAGAGTCGAAGCGTGGCGAAAACAACTACCCAGAAGTCGCAATACACAAAATCCCAACACGATCTAGATTGTTGATCACGGGAAGAGTTTGGACCGTCAATTTGTAGCAAGGAATATCGCGATTTTGTCTATTGGGTGAAGGGAGATAAGTCACATCGCAATTCCCTCATACGCGAAATCCCGATGCGTTCGAAGATTGGGCCCCAGGTCGCAGAGATGGTCACATTAGTGAAGGGATAAGGGAGGAGCTAAGGATCGTTAGCTCGTTTCAGGTTTCAAGAATCGAAGGATTCAGACTGCCTCTCAACAAAATTCCTGACATCGCCCAACGATACATGCTTTTTGGAGTTAAGGATGTGGTCACATGGAGGGGAGGTTCACGTCTATTTCTTGCTCACGCAGGCATAGCTTCTAAAAAGGACCTATGGTTATATGCATTATAGGTTCCGGTAGGAACTAAAGAGCCATTTCGGTTCAGAAAAGTAGATAGATACAAAGATTAGGAGGTCAAGAAAACCCTACTAAGGTAAGGGGTGTTGCGTCAGGTGGTATTAGAGCTTATCTAACAACTTTTGTTTTATGTGAAGGGAAGACATGGAATAGTTGTAATTAAATTCTGTGTGGATAGATTGAAACAATGCCATCGAGAAGATGTCAGGAAAGGAAAATGCCTGATCCAGTCGTGGAAAGGGAAATGAGAGAACTTCATGCTTGATTAGATGCCATGGAGACAACACAAAGGTGAACACCTGATATTGGAGATGTCAGTGAGGCTGAGAATGAGAATGAAGCTGGAGTTGAAGAAGAAGTTGTAGCTGAAGATGCTACAGAGGAACATCTATTCAAATTTGTTGCAAGAATAGGTGCTAGGGAAAAGCTAGATATCCGGATGTATGAAGGAAATTTAGACGTTGAGGAGATGCTATATTGGTTTAGAGATATGGATAAATACTTCGATTATGAAGATATCAAAGAGGACAAGAAAGTTAAGCACGCGGTCACTAGACTGAAAGGACATGCAACACTGTGGTGGGATGAACTACAGGCTGATAGGCGTTGCAAAGGAAAACAAAGAATCAAAAGCTGGGATAGGATGGTTGCAAATATGAAAGCCAAATTCATGCCCAGGGATTACCAAATGAATTTTTTTCGAAGAACTAATAATTTGAGACAGAAAGGGATGACAGTGAAGGAATACACTGAAGAATTTTACAGGTTAAACATCAGAGCAGGTCATCATGAGAGTGATGATGAAAAGGTCTCCAGATACATGAATGGCCTGAGATATGAGATTCAGGATGAAATGAGTATGGTGACAATCATGAATGTAGAAGATGCTTATCAAATTGCTCTGAAGGTAGAAGAGAAATTGGCCCGAAATAAAGGTCATTGGGGAAGAGGTAGAAGTTAGAGTAGAGACAAAGTTATTTCCCAAGACAGAGTACAAAATTCCAGAGATGAAGAAAAGAAGCCTCGTAATCACCCAGAAAGGGGAGCAAGTTCACAGGGAGGACAATATGCCTATAGGAACACTTTTCCTTGAGCAAGAGGAAGAGGAAGAGGCATAGGTGGTGAAATAAAGTGTTTTGTCTATGGAAAGATCGGACACAAATATTTCAAATGTCTCGATAGAAAAAGAGATGGAGGAGGCGAATCTCACATTTTAGAAATGCAAAGGCAAAATATTGGGGAAGAAGATGCAGAAGAGGAAAGATCTTTGATGATGAGGAAAATTCTCTTAAAGCCTGAAAAAGAGATAGAGAACCTAATCCAAAGGAATAGTTTTTTCAAAACTACTTGCAAGACCAAGCATAGGGTATTCAAGGTGATAGTGGACACTGGAAGTACAGATAACTTTGTATCCACAAAAATGGTGGAAAAGCTGGAATTGGAGACAGTTTCACATCCAAGCCCATATAAGGTTTTGTGGTTGCAAAAATGACATCAGGTAACAATCACTAAAAAATGTTTAGTTGAATTTAAGATAGGGTGATATAGAGATGATATCTTATGTGATGTTATTCCCATGGATGTTTGTCATATTTTCTTGGGGAGACCCTAGCAATATGCCAAAAATGTTATTCATGACGGAAGAAAGAACACATATACCTTAGAGAAGAATGGTAGAACACATATGTTGCTGCCAATTGAAGACAAGAAGGTGAAAGAAGAAAGAAGAAATACTATACTTCTCATGAGTGGGAAGGAACTTCTGGATGAATTAAAGAAAGTTGAAGAAATGAAATTTGTTGTGGTGAGGAAACCTAGAGTCATCTTGACCAGTACTTCAATAGATGATCTACCTGAGGAAATTCAGGAACTGCTAGAGAATTTCACTGATATAGTGGTGGATGATTTACCTTGTTCGTTGCCGCCCATTAGAAGTATAAGCCATCACATTGACCTTATACTGGGAGAGAATTTACCAAACAAAGAAGCATACAGACTAACGTTACAAGAGAATGAAGAGGTTAAGAAGCAAGTCTAGGATTTGATGGACAAAGGGTTGGTTAGAGAAAGCTTGAGTCCACGCACTGTGCCAACAATGTTAAGTCCGAAGAAGGATGGTGGATGGAGAATGTGTACAGATTCGAGGGCTATAAATAAAATCACCATCATGCATAGATTTCATTTACCCAGGATCGATGACTTGATGGATTGCTTCAGTGGAGCAAATTTTTTTTCAAAAATTGATTTGAAAAGCGGATATCATCAGATTAGAATGAGGGAAGGTGATGAATGGAAGAAAAAATTCAAGATAAATGAAGGGTTGTATGAGTGGCCTGTCATGCCATTTGGCTTGACAAATGAGCCAAGTACTTTCATGAGATTGATGAACGAAGTCTTGAAGGATTTCATTGGGAAATTTGTGATTGTGTATCTTGATGATACACTGATCTTCAGTAAGACCGAGGAAGAACACTTGAGAAATTTAAATCCAATGATGAGGAGGTTGTAGCAAGAGAAGTTGTTGATAAATCTGAAGAAGTCGTCTTTCATGAAGAAGGAACTCATTTATTTGGGTTTTGTGATTTCTTCAAATGAGTTGAATATGGATCCTGAAAAGGTAAAAGCAATCAAAGAGTGGTCGTCGCCTAGGAATATATTTGAAGTAAGAAGCTTCCATGGATTAGCCAGTTTGTACATGAAGTTCATCAGAAAGTTTAGTGGAATTTGTGCATCAATGATGGACACACTCAAGAAAAGACATAAATATTTTCATTGGATAGAGGAAGCGGAGAAATGTTTCAAGTTTTTGAAGGAAAAGATAACTGAACAACCAGTTCTGGTTCTGCCAGACATCGTTAAAACATTTCAAGTCCGATGTGACGCAAGTGGATTTGCGATTGGAGAAGTCTTGAGTCAATACAATAGACCAGTTGCATACTTCAGTGAGAAGCTGGACTATACCAAGATGAAATATTCCACGTATGATAAAGAATTTTATGCAGTCATACAAGCGTTGAAGAAATGGAGGCATTACCTGGTTTTAAAAGAGTTCATTTTATATAGCGACAACCATGCTTTACAGTTTATAACCAGATAGGAGAAACTAAACCAAAAGCATGCAAACTGGGTTGAATATATGGAAAACTTTACTTTTGTTATAAAGCACATTTCTAGAAATGCTAACAAGGTTGTTGATGCATTGAGCAGGAAATGTTTTATTCTACAGGAGTTTCGTGTGAAGGCCTTAGGTTTTGATAGCCTTAAGGATATGTACAGAGATGAGTCATATTTCAAGGACACTTACGAAGCATGTGAGAATCATGTTCTGAGAGACAGAATCCAATGGATTGAATATTTAATTCAGGATGTATTAATATTAAAAGGAAATCAGTTGTGTATCCCGAAGAGTTATATGAGAGAGAATCTTCTGAAGGAAAATCATACTGGAGGATTGGCTGGACACTTCGGCCATGACAAAACATTTTCACAAATGAACAATTTGTATTATTGGGAAAGGATGAGAACATATGTGCGGAAATTTGTCAAACGATGTAGAATTTGTCAGCACGCGAAGGGGAAAAGACAGAATACAGGATTGTATCAACCATTGTCAGGACCAAAGAGGCCATGGGATGTGGTAAGCATGGATTTTGTGTTAAGACTACCAAGGACATAGAGAGGTTGTGAGTCCATATTCGTGGTAGTCAACAGATTCTCAAAAACGACACATTTTATTCCATGTTAGAAAACTAGTGATGCAACACACATTGCAAATCTGTTTTTCAAAGAAGTTGTTCGATTTCATGGTTTACCCAAGAGTATTGTTTCAGACAGGGATACCAAATTTGTTGGTCATTTCTGGAGGACACTATGGAAGAATCTGGGGACTAATTTATCTTTTAGCTCAGCATATAACCCTCAGATGGATGGACAAACTGAGGTAGTAAATCAAATTTTTGGAGACTTATTGAGGAGTTTGGTAGTTGAACATCATAATCAGTGGGATCAGATTTTTCCACAAGCGAAATTTGTATACAACGACTCACCTAACAGGAGCACAGGACAAAGCCCATTCCAAATAATGTATAGAATGTAGCTGAGAGTAGTATTTGAGTTGAGAGACTTAGAGAAGAATGAATTCATAAGTGTTGGAGTGGAAGATTTTGCAATTGAGATGCAAGAGCTCCACATTAAGATTAAAGATCAGTTGCAGAGTTCCAACCAGGAATACAAGCGTAGAGAAAATCAAAACATAAGAGAGCTTCAATTCAAAGTGGGAGATCTAGTCTTAGCACATCTAAGAAAAGAAAGGTTCCCATGGGGAACATATAATAAGTTGAAGATGAAAAAGATAGGGCTATGTAAGATTTTGAGAAAATTTGAGGCAAATGCTTATGAGACCGAATTGCTAGATGATGTGAGAATATCACCCATATTCAACATAGCAGATATGTATCCTTATAGAGTAGATGAAATAGATGGAGGAGAGAGTCATAATAAAATTTAGTGGGTCAAACAGATGCATGTAGTTGAAAATCCATGGATGGAAAATATCATTCATCAGAGAGTTAGCAAGAAGACCCGGAGGAAGACATATCTTGAATAATTGGTAAAGTGGAAAGGACACATGATTGAGGATGCCAGTTGGGAGAGTGAAGTGGATATCCAGAAACATGGATAGACAGTGCAGGAGCTCATGGACAAGAGTCCATGAATTTTTCATCCAGAGGAGTATGATACATGAGCATCGTAATCAAGCACAAAAGCAGAGGACAGTTGGATACGCACCAACGCTCATTTTGAAGACATTTTGAATTTCAAAAGATGGAGCATTAATGTAATATTTGAAAGGATATATTTTCTTTTATGGTTTGGAGAATGTAGGGTAGATATTGAGTATTTCTCTCATCTGTCGGTTGTGAACAATAAATGTAATAGATTTAAAGTAGATGTAGACTTTAATTTGATTAGATAGATTGAGTAGTAGGAGGGAAAACTCGGGAAATCTCCCTCGTATGTATTGGAATGTATCATAATTCTCAAGATAGAATATAGATAGATGATCTAGGTGGATATTGGTGGCCACCCACCTATTCCACTTGGACCCCCACCATTTCTTCTTTCATTTTTTTAGTTTCTGTACAGTTTACTATTTTTAGCAATTTTTTGGGTCCTGAACTTTCCGAGTCGTTTTGAGGCCCTATACTACGTTTTTTGAGAAAACAAGGAGAAACATGGAATGTAGTTTGATGTTTCTCACCCAAAAGTTGTAGTCCTCAGATATATCTTTCTAATGAGGCATTGAGTGCATCAATCAGAGATCGTATGCCAAAGTTACATCCCTAGGAAGTTGATGTACCAATTTACCCAAACAGGGCCCATAGTCTTGGTGTTTCATCTTTTAGGGTTAGGTATTTGGATGTTTAGGGTTTTCCATTTTTTCCTAATAATAATAGGCCTTCAATCCTCATTGTAACACAGTTCAAAGGCCAATCCTCCATGTTTGACAACACAGGTATTCCAACAGAGGACGAACACCTTCAGTAACCACTCACATAACCAGATCAAAGATCAACAGACCGATGTTTTCACGTGGTAAAACCCCTATGGGGAAACATCCACGGCCCCAGCCAACGCAACCACTTGGAGTAGTTTATTAATGCAAAGAAAAAGATTACAAAGAGATTTTACAAGAGAGTTTCTCACAATCGATCATTGACAAAATGACCCTCCATGCTCTTTAGAGATCATGGACCAATTGGGTGTTAAGCCACGGATCAATGGCCATTAAGATTGAGGAGATTATGAACCATTGGATCACTCCATGTCAGGAACATATCGTGACCGTTGGATTTCCTAACTACAAATGCACACTAATGCATACTAAAGAAACACACTAAGAAACACACTTTTACCTAACGACATATTAGACCAAGTAGATCGTAACTAACTCCTAAGTGTCTAAATATCCTAACATCCCCCCTTAAGAAGAACTTGGGATAGGATTGAAGGATTTACAATAGTGACAAAATAGGAGAAGGAAGGAGGCATTAGAGCCTATCCCCCTTAATGAAAACTTCCTGAACTCCTAACATAGATTGAATTTTGGAAAACTTCTCTTCTGTAAGAGACTTTGTGAAAATGTCTGCAACTTGATCTTCTGTAGGTAAAAAGAGAACTCCAATAACTTGATCATGAATTACCTTTCTGATGAAGTGCATGTGTAGCTCGATGTGTTTGCTACGCTGATTTTGAACTGGGTCTTTGGCGAGC
>SNQJ01S0077370.1:27101-53537 GCA_010110895.2 Picea sitchensis | reverse complement strand
ATATTAAAAATTTTACAAAATTTATTTTTTACATTAAATCATTATTATAAAATACTATCTTATAAACCTTAACCATAATTTCTATCATTTACACCAATTACAATAATTTACAAAATAATTAAATGCTTACCGGGATTATAATTAAATCATATCATATTATGCGACTCAACTTTTTCTGCATAGCTATGAAGTATATCATACTCAAAACATCTGCATAGCTATGAAGTATATCATACTCAAAACACATGCTATATTATATTAAATACACTATGAACTAGCACAGCCACAATTACGTGGCTGATTAATGCCGAAAGGCAGAAACGCGGTCACCATAGAAATGAAACTAAACGCCTTTAGCACAAAAATGAAACGAAACACAGTCAGCATAGAAATGTGGTTACAATTGTGTACGAATATCTTAATATTTTTTAATTAGGTAGACGTGGTAATAAGTTAGTGAACACAGTAATTTTTAAACATGATTAGGTAAATGTAAAAAAATATAAACGGATGTCTTTATAACAGCTCGGAAGTTAATGGATGAAATCAGAGCCATTCATTTATTCTAAGCATATTTAATCTCGTCCATAAAAAACATATTAAAAACTAAAAACCTATTAAATATGCCCATTGTCAATAGGTGTAAGCCTTTCAACATAATAACATCACAGCTAACATAATGCACATAAAAATTGTTTATTTTTTCATAATAACTAAATTCTCTATGAAATTGTTTATTTTTTCATAATAACTAAATTCCCCATAAAATTGTTTATTTTTTTTAATATGCATTACCAATAACTAAATTCCATTTAATATGCATTACCAATAACTAAATTCCATGTGAACTCCATAAGCTCAAACTACCTTAGGCAAAAGTTTCACAATGTATTTCAACCATTTATCATTTACCAGACTGCGTATTTCAGCCATATATCATTTATAAGCGTTAGTTTCTACAATATATGGTCTACGAAACTGTAGCATTACAGCACACAAAAACATACTGAATTTACTTAAAGTTAAAGTGTAGTATAAACAACGGCTTTGACTTAACGTTCTATTTTTTTGGTATTATATGGCAATTCTTATTTTCATGGGAGATCTTTCTATTCAATGGACATGGAACAAAGTTAATAGAAGTCAAGCTTTAACTTTACTCTATATCTGAATTTATAATTGAATTAAGTTTAAATTGTTTATAATGTAATCTAAACATTTTAGTTTTTTTAGTTTTTTTTCTAGAATTCATAATCATAGTAAAAAATTGACTCTGATTAATAAAGATTGAAAAATCCATAACTATAATAAATAATCTTATTAATAAAAATTGGAAACTAAAGATTATATTTAACATATAGATTGAAATAGTAAATACATTAAAAAGGTATTATCTACCAATTTGATGTCCGGCTTTGAGGATAAACTTAAAAATAGATTATGATGATGATCGTGGTTGCCATCATCATTATATCTTATGTTACCTTATCTTATCTAATCCTTTTCAATGACTTCTGTTAGGTTGCTCACCCCGGCTTGGACGTGCTGATTCTAGCAGAACTTTGGCGGTGGCTGCGGTAGCCGATGATTTCTCCATCTTCTTCATCTCTAGGGGCATTTTTTCTTAAGTGGTAGTGGTCGTGGTCGTTGGTGGTGGTCTTCTACAATCTCCAGCTACAATCTCCTCATCGCTGCATTCCTCGGGCAGCTGCTTGTATTTCTCACTGTTGTCGACTTTAAGAGCCGAAGCGAGCACACCACTGTTGCTTGTTCATCTCATTGGAGCGAGGGTTTAAAGAGTCGAATCGAGCACAACAGTGTTTGCTGGTTCATCTCATCGGAGTGAGAGTGCTTCCAGATAATCTTCAGCAGATTCAATTCCACCTCTGATCTAAATAAACCTCCCCTAAATTGTTACACATTTAAAACAACAAACTGTTCATCTTCACTATGATAATCGTGGATTACACGTTGTTCCACTACATCTTCCACTTAAACTACCTCTCAAGTAATGGACATCTTCCACTTAAACCACCTGTGAAGTAATGGATGAATAGACAGCGCTGCAAACCGTGAGAGACACGTAAAGGACAGGTGTTTATAGGACAAATTTATGAAGTCAGTTGCGCCCGCAATAAATTTTATAATCAGTGAAACTTGCAAATCAGTAATAATGAGGCTCACTAATGATAAACACAAATTGCAAGGGAGTTAACTTATGGAATTTGATGCGTTGATGCAGTGGAGAACGACGATAATGTGCTTATTCTCCACAACTACATTAGCCACAACCCATTGGTCCATAGAAAGCATAAAATTCCAATCCAAATCAAATACATTTGGTCACTGTGTTGATAATTCATTTGACTAAAATGTCGGCCGCCTGTGTGGACTCCATTATTTTGCACAACGAGCTAGCACAGCGTATTCTTCGTATTCTTCTTTTCTTGCTCTATATAAACCGGCACTCCTCGATCAAAGAAACAACACTACCTACATTGAGCCTTCTCACAAATTTGATTTGGCTGCTTCTTGTAAGGCGTCCCTGAATATGGCAGCAGCTACCTGTTTTGCGCTACTTCTTCTGGCAATGGCCGCACAAGGCAGCCAGGCCTTGGACTTCGTGGTCCACAACTCCGCCAAGGGTAGCGACGGCGGGAGGAGATTCGACAACGAGATAGGGAAGGCCAACGCCGCGCAGATAATGGACGCCGCCTCCCGATTCATCTGGAAGACCTTCGCACAGAAATCGTCCGCCAACAGGAAGAGCGTGCAGAAGGTTACTCTGTTTGTGGAAAGCATGAGCGGAGTCGCCTACGAGGACAACAACGAAATCCACTTGAGCGCCGAGTACGTTGCCAATTACCAGGGCGACGTAAAGAATGAGATCACCGGTGTTCTATACCACGAGATAACCCACGTCTGGCAGTGGGACGGCAATGGAGGTGCGCCGTCAGGACTGATCGAAGGCATCGCGGATTATATTCGCCTCACCGCGGGGTTCGCCCCATCGCACTGGGCTAATCCCGGCAGCGGTGACAAGTGGGACCAGGGGTACGAAGTGACTGCCTACTTTCTCCAGTACTGTGACACCGTTGCCTCTGGTTTCGTTGCGAAGATGAATTCGAAACTGCGCAATGGATGGGACGTGGGATTCTTCCATGATCTCACTGGTAAATCTGTTAATAAACTATGGAAGGATTACAAGGCTAAGTATGCAACTTCATCTTAAGAAAAAATAATGTTATACAGATGAAATTGTATCTCATCTATCGTTTAAGTTTAGTGGTTTGAACTTTGAGTGGACCTTACTGTAATAAAATATGTAATATAAGGTCACCTCACTGGTAATAAAAGGTTTCATAATTAATGATATAAATAAAAAACATAAGATGATACTTATTGGAAATTGTACAACTCATAGTTTTTTAATTTAAAATATTAATTTGATGATTAACAATTAAAGATATAGATATATTAGTTTGATAGTTCATCTAAGTATACAACTTCATCTTAAGAAAAATTATGTTAAAGAGATGAAATTATATTTCATCTATCGTTTAAGTTTAGTGGTTTTAACTTTGAGTAGACCTCAATTATGTTAAAGAGATGAAATTATATTTCATCTATCGTTTAAGTTTAGTGGTTTTAACTTTAAATAGACCTCACTGCTAATAAAATTTTCCATTATTTTATAAATAAAAAATCTTATACAAATAAAATAAAAAGTTTTATAATTAAATTATTATTAATAAAAATTTATTTATCAATTATCAATAACTATTATCGTATATAAATATAAAAATTCATATATATAAACCATTAATATATATTTCTATATGAATATTTTTATGTATTAAATTTACATATATAAAATTTCAATGGAAATCGAACCAGTATCTAATAATTACACCGAAAGGCGTATACCTATTGATAATGGGCACATTTAATAGGTTTTTAGTTCTTAATACGTTTTGTATGGACGAGATTAAATATGCCTAGAATATTCTTAGTCGTCACAATAAATGAATGGCTCTGATTTCATCCATTAACTTTCGAGNCTTCCATGATCTCACTGGTAAATCTGTTAATAAACTATGGAAGGATTACAAGGCTAAGTATGCAACTTCATCTTAAGAAAAAATGATGTTATACAGATGAACTTGTATCTCATCTATCGTTTAAGTTTAGTGGTTTGAACTTTCAGTAGACCTTACTGGTAATAAAATATGTACTAAAAGGTCACCTCACTGGTAATAAAAGGTTTCATAATTTATGATATAAATGATATAAATAAAAAACATAAGATGGTATTTATTGGAAATTTTACAATTAATAGTTTTTTAATTTAAAATATTAATTTGATGGTTAGCAATTGAAGATGTAAATATATTAGTATGATAATTAATCTAAGTATGCAACTTCAGAAAAATTATTATATTAAAGAGATGAACTTGTATTTCATGTATCGTTTAAGTTTAGTGGTTTTAACTTTGAATAGACCTCACTGGTAATAAAATATGTTTCTTCTCGGAAGTCTCACTTTTCCATTATTTTATAAATAAAAAATCTTATACAAATAAAATAGAAGGTTTCATAATTAATGTATGGTTCTGATATAAATAAATAAAAAATAAGAAATTTCCTAATTAATGTATAGTTGATATAATTTTATAATTAAATTATTATTAATAAAAGTTTATTTATCAATTATCAATAACTATTATCGTATATAAATATAAAATTCATATATAAACCATTAATATATATCTCTATATGGATATTTTTATGTATTAAATTTACATATATAAAATTCCAATGGAAACCGAACCAGTATCTAATAATGATATTTCATCGACAAATATCAGCCTACCAAATGGTTGATATTCCACTATGCTCTAACAAACTATAATCTGTTTTTTTCAATGAGTCGTACATTTTGAAAATTTCAATGGAAAAATAATGATAATGGGTGCCGCGGCATAGCCCACTGGGTGAGTGTTCACATGACTTTTGAATCGTCTCGTTAATAGTCTATATTTCACAAAAGAAAGCAAACGCCGGTCTTGGTTGGTGTTCACATGACTTTACATCTTTCTGGATCATACTATATTTTTTTGGAGAACAAAGTTATAAATATTAGTACACTTGCTAACTTGTGGTTGGTGAACGCCGAAAGGTTTATAGTCGGGGAAATTCGAGGTAGAACAATCATATGATGTTACAGTGATTTCTTAATATGATTAGGTAAATGTTAAAAAGTAAACAAGTTAACTGATGCATTCATAAATGCAAGGAAGTTATCTTCAATGTGTAGCCATCACATTATAATTTAAGATTAAAAGATCATTAATTATGCTCATCTCCAATAGATATACACCCAAAAATATTTAATTCAGAAAGCAAACCCACGCTTTACAACGCTTGGAACGCTGCACATGTAAACAAGCCTCTGAAACAACATTTGTTGAAGGTTTTTATTTTAGAAGGCATACATATTGGATGGTTTGATAGAGCAGTCCACATTTTATTTTTGGCTTCCAAAGTTCAGAATCATCATTTATTGGTTGAAAAATATGAGAGATCTCCAAGCAATCTTGCTCTTGGCTTGAATTAGATTGATTCACTCTACTTTCAAAAAGCTCAATTACAACCACATTTAAGGAGAGCATAACAAAATTGTTGATCAACTTTCAAAAACAAAGCTCAATTAAAAATTGGGAATCCTCACTTACAACTTATGGATAGATAGTCATGAGGGACCCTCCTACTTCTTAACTATCTTTTAAAATCTGTTTTGACACTCTCCTACAGTGGGCTTACTAATTATGAAAGCTGGAAGTACAATATCTGTCATAAAAAAACATTTTCTTCTTGCAAATTCCAGCTCAATTTTGCTTTCTCATTGAATTAGAAGTAACACTCCTTACTACGAAAGAGTAGTTTTTGTTCTTGCTAGCTAAAGAAAGTCTATCCTTTCATTCACTTTATACTTTCAACAGATCTTTCATAGCAAAGTTTGTAACTTTTTGAAACTGAAAACAAATTATATTAATATATAATTGAAAAATTTTCTATTTTAAAAAAAAAAAGAAGATGAAAATGGCAAATATGATGCGACACATAGAATGTAGTGCTGGCACATAGTTCTACTATAGTACGGAAAAATAAATTGTTAGATCAGTAAAATTGAAATTTTAAATAACAAAAATAATGATTTCTTTCAAATTTATATCACCATAAAGGAACACGGTGTTTAACAAGTTATTTTGTTGTTTGTGTCGGTCTTGTGGGCTTTTTATGATGGTTTATGCCATGATACCTCATGTCAAACTAAGCAGTTTACTCATGTAAGGGTTATTTTTCTTCAAAAGAGTTTTGATTTAAATTTTAATACAGTTTCTTTTTTTGAGTATTTAGATTAAAGGTTTGATTGACACGAGATTTTAATAAAGTCTGAGTATTTAAATTAGTTTAAATGAATTGATATTAACTTTTAGAATAGTTTTTGAGTATTTGGATTAGGATTAAAAATGTTTTTGATTGATGTAAAATTTTAATGGAGAAATTGAGTATGGAGATTAGTTTAAAATAGAAAACAATTGAGATAAAATTTTGTTATATTTATGATAAAATTTAATTGAAAAATAATAAAAAAAAATATTATTTTTTTTATTTAAAGGAAATTGAAAATAAAGGTTTTTTTTTGGTGTATTAAGTTCACCCTCATTAAATCACAATTCAAAATAAATATTTTTTATAATATGATTTTTTTTAATCTTTTAATTCATTAAAATAATTTAGGAATAAAAAATAAAATTGTAATGTAAACCAAATAATTTCTTGAAAAAAAGAAGCTTTCATGTATATAATAACTAATGCACCTTGGTTGTTTTTAGCCAAATGAATCCTTGTCCATAGGTCGTAGGTGCACAGGGCTCTAGGCCCGTACCTCCCTCCCGACCCTCTTTCCCCTCCCTTTTTTGTCCGACGAAAACCTCAATTGTCCTGGCCTAGTTTTTTCCTCAAGAAAAGGGTATGATAGATGCATGTTTCTAACTACAACACTTAACTCTTAGCTGAACTCAACCTCGTGAAATGGACGATAAGGACATCAATGCCCTTGACTATGGCGGTCAATATCTAGCCTATTATGCAACATTGAATGTTGCGCCAGGTGGATTATAGGCCATCAGATCTGAATTGCTTTCAAATCCGATGACCTATAATCCACCTGCCACACCATTCAATGTTGCATAGCAGGATGGATATTGCCCGCCCTTGACTATGGGCATAGCCCACACGTTATTCGAGCTTTCCACACGTTTGCAGAGTTTTGGGCTCATTCCACATCACATGGATCCATTGTTTCAGCCCTCTCTCCCCCTCCCCTTGACGTCAATGCTCCCCCGGATGCACACGAACCAGAAAACTCTGGCCTTCATCAAGCTTTCAATGTTGTTTCTTCCCCCAATGATTCCCCTAACGGTTATTTTCCCCTCCTTGTTTCTTCACCCCGACCATCCATCCAGTCCCCGGAAGAAGGAACGAATTAGGATAGTATCTGTGGTGCAAAAGATTTTCCTGATGGAGATACAACTCGCTCCAAAAAGAAATCCAGTTGTATTCAAGAGAGGCTTGGAAGATTTCAAATGGTAGTTGGTGTGAGCTCTTTGTGAACTCGTTTGGTTGAGAAAACGAATGACAGAGGTAACCTACAAACCAACTTTAAGGCCGGAAACTAGCCTTTCTGGCCCAAAGAGGACTCTCTTTGAGACTTCATCTCTATACAGGTTATGGCTTTGAATTGTCAGCTAGATTTAAGACGTTCGTATAGTATTTCTAGTTCTATTGGCAAGAGAATGCAAAACCTTGGGCCATGGAGTCAAATTCTAGAAAATGAGAGAAATAAACGACTTGGCAACTAAAACTCGAGAGGATAAAGGCTAAGTAGGAAACGGTCTTTCAGTTCAAAGTCGTTGTGTGTGGCGAGATAAAAATACATAAAGTAACTCAGAGCACCGCTGGCGATGAATTCTGAATTTACTTAGAAGAAAACACAGTTGTCTAAATGGTGAAATCTAGAGCACCGTGTGATGAATTCTAGACTTGTAAAACGTTCCGACTTAGACAAAATACAGATATGAATATAAAGAACACAAGAAGCACGTACATAAGAGGGGTCACAATACATCAAACCACTACCATTAGAATCTTTTCATCAAAGTCTCAGGACCTTTGCACTAAACTTCAATTGGGTTCGAAAGTTACATTCAATACTCATTGTCTACATTACTTTGCCAACCAACCTGGCTTACATTAAACAAATGCAATATATAGAAAAGGATGTGCCGCTTGGGCTTCCGTGTCCCCCAACAACTATCCCTAGAAATTAGGCTCTGATTATTCTCTGCCAGATGATCCTTCAGATGGCACTTTACTAAGAATAGAAACTTGATTGTACCCAATCATACAATAATCGACGTCTTTGCCATAATAGTTCGGTCATCAGGAAGATTCCATCGTTAAGAAGTTATGTGTATGTGCTTCTCCTTTTACAGGTTATCTGGACAATCAAGCGCTTTGTCAGACTCGTACCACACAATGTAACGGCTTTGATTGTTGTTGCGTGATCATTGGCTTAGGTGTGCATGTGGCCGGTAACCGTGGACTGTCACCGATGTTTGCAAGATGACAATGCCAGTTAGGGGATAACGCCTTTCTTCAAAACTATTGTGCACTCAACCTACACTTGTCCTTCACGATAGGTGGGTTTCCAACATTTGCGCAACATATGTCTACCGCGTAGGTACATGTAAGAGTCCCTACTTCCCGGTAGGAAACAGGAGACGGGGAGAAAAAATTCTTGCGCCGTGTTCGAAAAGACCAAAACGGGGTCGAGTCAATCATGTTTCTGGCCTCATCTGCAGTCTTGATATTCGAAGCATTTTCATGAGAGACCAGTTGCGCCTTTTCATATTCTTTACTTGTCTTTGCAAAACTTTGTTTCCTTTCAGCTTCGTTTGAGCACTAGACAGAGTCGCCTGAACCTTTTCCATGGCCGATCCACATTCCCTGAAGTTCTCTGCAATTCTCTCATCTGACATTCTTTGCGCTTTGTGCAACTAGATGATCATGTATTGTGCTTCTCTGAGCTACATCTTGAGCCAAGTCACATTCCCTTCTCGGCCCTGTAACGTTGATGTCTCGATGGTATTTTCTGCTAACTACTTTCTCAACTCCCTGTTCTCCTGGTACAACTCAGTAAAAGTGAGTTGCGCTTGCTTTAGTTGCAATGACTCATGAATATCCATGTCTTCGGCGTTCGACCTTCTCCTCCTGGCGTAGGTTTCTTACCTTGAATCTTTGATAGGTTCCATCCGAATAGCGCGCATGAGTAACTCCTTAATGACCAATTTTATGCGTGGCTCGCTCAGGGCTTGGGCCTCCCATGTCTCTATGTTCTTCCTTGGCCTGTCCCTTTTCTGGGGTATTGGCTTTTGGGGGGATAAGGATTCCAATGTCTTTCCTTTCTCTGCAGCCCATTCTATTTTCGCCTCCGCGCTGTGAGATGTTGTTTTTCCCATGGGTAGAGGGGGATCTCCTTTGGGGTACCTAGGGATGTCGGCTGTAAGCAGAAACGAATCCCATCTCTTGCCCAGTCGCCTCATTTCCTCAACTATCAACAATTTGATTAGTGAGATATGAGATAAGTTCTTCTTCGGATGGTTTTGTTCAGCTTGGATGCTGTCTTTCATTCCTCGGAGGATTTGGTGCAAGAAGAAAGGTAGGTTCAACAATATCCTTCCTGTGAAATGCATCAACAATCTGATGTGATGTGGGTGTATTCTGTCAGACCTTCTTTCACAGGTGAAATACTTTCTAATCGCCCTCGAGGGTTTCTGAAAAGGCTCTTGTAGATATCGACTTGGAACGGCTGTTTTGACTTTCCCCTTTAAGCAGTTTGGTTTGATGAATTATTCGTAACATAGCACATCCAAAGACATTCATTTATACCACCTTTCACCATGCAGAGGAATCTTCGTCGCGGCTGAC
This sequence comes from Picea sitchensis, assembly GCA_010110895.2. Classification (NCBI taxonomy): domain Eukaryota; kingdom Viridiplantae; phylum Streptophyta; class Pinopsida; order Pinales; family Pinaceae; genus Picea; species Picea sitchensis. The sequence goes on along the minus strand of SNQJ01S0077370.1, from coordinate 43,481 downwards.
AGAGTTTCCTCCGTCACCTGGAATGTGATTCCTACAATAACTGCGTGGAACCCGTTGAATCTGAGCACGAACTGTTCCGCCAGTTTCACATTGTATCCTTGGATTTTCTTGCAATAGAGAATGCATCCGACCTGTTCGAAAGATTCTCTAACATTCGGATCTTCATTTACCAATGTCAGGTTTTGAGGCTCAGACCCCACAGTTCTGCCACTTCCTACCCCTTTCCTTATCTTCAGGGATGTCTCCATGGTGCAATGCGTGTTTTTTCCATGCGCGCGGTAGTGAAGATGCCACCCCCTTCGCGTGATGACTGGATAACGATATTCTTAACCCAGACCTATCGGAGGGGCAGTGGCAAAAATTTGTGTGATAAGCGAGAATGACTTTGGGAATTCACTGCATGACCCCCAGGTGCCACGAAGATTCTTGATGTGGGGACGGTTCGATGTTGTGACAATGATGATGAAAGGATCGTCGCACTAGGGGAGCCCGAAAAAGAATTTTGGTGTGACAAGAACTCTAAGGATGAGGGAATGACCGTGAGAGGACTTGTCGTTTGAAAGACTAACTAATGACAAAATTCGACCGACTCCAAACCATGATTTAAGATGGATCAAACATGACAATCTTGATCGACCCGGTTTGTGACATAACCGATGGCAATCGACTTTCCCGCAGCAAGAAACTCAGGGCTTGCGGAAAATTTTACAGACGACACATAAACTCGGTCGGTAAATAGAATACATGCAGAGCAACTGGAATTTATAACTGTACGGGTGATGGATGGAATCACAACAGGGGACACTGAATCCATGGTGATGAGAATTTTTGAAGCAGGTTGAAGATTTGCGCAACACATTCATGTGACAGGTACACTTTGGAGTGTGTAAAGTACAGATGATAAGAGTTGCAGAGTGTATGTGATATGATCTTCATGATTTCCTATCCCTTTTGACTTCATAATGAGGTGATGAATGGTCGTTAAATCCACCGACATGACCCTTATTATAACAACTTTCTTTGGCCTTTGGCATGTAAAACCTACTCTTCTGACAGGACCTGACCTTTTGGGAAAAGACCTTTATCATCTACACATGTTTGATTCAGACATCCCTTCCCAAATCCAAGGGCCAAACCAACCACTTGTTGACTTTGACCCATTCGTTGTTTGGTACCTGACCTCACACGCTTTGACACACAGACTATGACTCGACTAATACTGACTCTAACTGAAAAAAATGACGGTGCTAATAGTGGGATCCAATGGGGATGTTATCCTCCCAGTGAGGTGGAAAAGATAAACAAACCAGGTGCCCGACCATTGGGCCTTATTTGACTTTCATACTCTGAAACAACGGAAAAAATCACCCTAGACCTTCTTGACATAGTTACGATCAGACTCAGCATAAACTTAGGGCCTTCACTCCGAGCTTCAATTTCCTACTGACATACTGACTTGAAATGCCTTCTTTGAAAAGAAAAAATGAAATGACTATTTACAATGACATGAAAAACTAAACATACCTTACTAAACTAGATAATGTTTGAGGAACCTTCCATTTACAGCCCCCCCCCCNCCCACCAGTGCATTATCCGTTAATATCTTGTAGAAGATATGCATTGTTTCCATGGTACGCGACGATTCTGAAAGGTCCCATCCAAAGATGATCTAATTTTCCATGCTTCCCCTTGTCTTCGTTCCTCGTGTCCCACTTCAGCACCAGATCATTCACCTTGAAGTCCTCCTGCTTAGAGTGCTTGTCAAAAAATTTCTTCATCCTATCTTGGTGAAGCTGTGATTAGTTGAAAACCTTCTCCCTCATCTATTGTGCATGAATTAACTGATTTATCCTCCTCTAAGTGTCGTCCTTCTCATCCTCTTACTCTTGCAACAACTTCCTGACGAGCAATCCCAGCGAGGAAGGGAAAAATGCGTCCACGCCATATACAATTTGGAATGGTGACGTGGATATGGACTTTTTGGTAGTGATTTTGTCATCCCATAGCGCATGGATAAGCTTCTTGTGCTAAGCCTTGTTGTTGTCCTGCAGGAGCCTTTTAATAATCCTGGTTAAGCTTTTGTTGGATGATTCTGCCAATCCATTACCCTGTGGGTAATAATTCGTAGAATGTCCCAGGGTTATTGATCCGTCAAGATTTTTCGAAATGACTATGGTTGAGTTTTATTCGCATGCATTAAATGACCATTGGGAAACTTAAGGAAAGAGCGAGAAAAAAAAAGCAAATGAATTATACAGCCATTAACATAATTGCAAATCTGAAATGGAATGAAAACAATAAACCATAATGCACAAGTTTGATAACGGAGTTCGGCAACTTTGCCTACGTCTCCGGGCCTTTTCTCTTATGAGGGAGGCTTCTTGATTTCTTTTAGAAAGCTTATTAGTACATATTTACAATTTCCGATTGGCTTCTATACTGATCTGGTCTTGTTCGCCATGATCTCTAGAATCTTGCACAACTTACGACACCTGAAACTGATGTCCCGAGCTCTCAGAAATCGTCCGACAACATCTCTACCTCAACAGCTTCCTTGCCTCAAACTGGCCTTGACCTGGCTTTGCCTCAACATCTCTGCTCTCCAAAACCGTCAAAAAGCTTCCAAAGCATGACCAAATGGCCTCAACATGGCCTTGGTTAAATAGTTGGGAAAGTTAGTTTTCCCTCTCCAACTTCCTCCACGAATTTAGGCTTTAAAAATGCCCAATAACCCTAAAAAAAGGATTAATTACATTAATTAAATCAAAAGTTGGTTCAATAACCACTTTTAAACTATATAAAATGGTTAAATAACGGGCTAAGCCCCTTTTCTTGGGCGCGCTCCCCCTTGATTGGTCACATGAGTGTACATGTGGCCACGCGCTAGCCCTTGGGCTATGCGCGGGCCACCCCATAGGCGCTAGCACCGGTCACATTTAAAACATCGAACCGCGGGTTTAAACCACGCAATATGGCTACGATTACAACATATACACAGTAAATCGAGGGCTGGGGCTTAGGCCCCGCCCCCTTTTCCCGCCATACAATAAAACATACAATTTAAAACAATTAAAAATCGCCCATGTAACAAGTAACATGTTTCGGCGCATTGGTCAACCGAGCTTGGTAAGGCGTGGATGGAGGTGGAGGTCCGGGGTTCGAATCCCCCGAGCCAAAAATAATTTTTACATAGCTGTCATTGACTAAACCCGGGGTGCCACGTGGCACCCTTACATCCAACCGATGCATGCCATGTGTCGACCGAGGATTCGTTCACGCCATCCAACCAGAAGATGCCACGTGTCCATCGCTGATTTGCCCACGTCACTGCCACGCGTCGCTGCCACGTCACTTGCCGTACGATGCTGATGTCATCCTCCACGTACGCTGCTGACGTCATCCCGTGCCACGTGTCACCCTTCCAGTGGTGACACATGTCACCTCGGGATTGGTCCAACCGTATGTTCAAAACACCAAATCTGCCTGACACATGTCACGCTCTGGTGCTACCACATGCCACCTGTACGGCCTCTCCACGTGCCACCATACGGACGTACCACGTCACTGTACGGACGTGACACGTGTCACTGTATGGACTGCCCAGTCAGCTTCTTTTTTTTGCCTATTTGACTTTTCGGACAGAATGCGATATCTTCTTCATACGGACTCCGTTTGACATAAAAATTATACCACCGGAATCAGGAAGACGAGCCGGACGTCATGGTGTTGGTTTCGTCGGATTCCGAGCACTTTCATTTTTGAGCATTTTTCATGCCCTGACAGGCTCCTGGATCCGATTTCGGATCAGTTATGTTGTAATCGTTACAAAACTTCTCCATTTTATTGGACTTAAATGCTGCTGCGTTATCCGTGATGATCTTGATAGGGTACCTAAACCTAGACAAGATGTTGGTCTCCAGAAACTGAATGATGACCGTGTTGGTGGCCTGTTTCATGGGGACTTCCTCGATCCATTTGATTAAGTAATCCGTAGCTGTAAGTATCCATCTATGTTTCACCGAGGATGGTGGATGAATATATCCTATAAATTCCAGGCCCCATTGCATGAATGGTTCTTCAACAGAGATTGCTTTCAACGATAGGGGTTGCAGCTTTCTCCTTCCATCAAATATTTGGCACTCGTGGAAACTGGAAACTTCTTTGTATACATCTACGAAAATGTTGGGCCAATCATAAACCACCCTCAAAATTTTATGCGTGGTGGTTTTCCAGTAGTGATGCCCCCTGCAGTCGCCTTTGTGGAATTCCCTGATAGCTTGCCCCGCGTTGTCTTCCAGTAAGCAATTTAGCAATATCGCTTTTGAATATTTCCAATACAGAGAGTTATCTAAGATGCAAAACATAGCATCCTTTGAAGATTTAAAAACCTGGCCTTGGTTTTACTTAACCCTGGAGGGGCTTGCAAATTTCTCAACACATAAATGAAGTCCATGTACCAAGGTGAATCGATGAATTTCTAAGACACCTGTGGGGATGCTTTTTCTGGAGGGTTCTCTAATAGATCAACAATGAAGTTTATTCCCAAAACATCATAGTTTGACTGGGCCATCAATTTTGTGAGCCCCTAACCATCAATTTTGCTTGATATCAAAATCATACTCATAGAGAAACTCCAACCACCTATTCTGCCTAGCATTCAAATTTGGTTGATCAAACAAATACTTCAGAATGTTATGGTCTATCATCAGTTCGAACCTCCTTCCCATGAGGTAATGTCTCCATTTCTTTAGAGCGTGTACTATGGTTGTCAACTCCAAATCATGAGTTGCATAGTTCCTTTCGTGCTCTTTCAACTTGCTAGATTCATAACAGATTACGAATCCATTTTGACTAAGGACTCCTCCCAATCCTTCTTTTCATGCATCTATGCACACCACCAAATATTCATTCATATCTGCAATCCTCAGGATTGGAGCACTGGTTAACAGTTGCTTCAATTGTTGGAAGCTTCTCTCACAATCTTCTGTCCATTGAAATTTCTTCTCTTTCCTTTGCAAGGAAGTGATAGGGTGAGCTATCCTCGAGAACCCTGCAATGAACCTTCTGTAATAACCAGCTAGACCCATAAAGGATCTGACTTCTGTCACATTATTTGGTGCTGACCATTCTCTGATGGCCTCAATCTTCACAGGATCTACAACTATCCCATCCTTCGAAATAATATTCCCCAAGTAATGGATCTGCTCCTGATAAAACGAGCACTTGCTCAAATTGGCATACAGTTGGTTCTCTCTTATCACCTACAACACCATCCTCAGATGCTTCTCATGTTCTTCCTCCAACTTGGAATACACCAAAATGTCATCCAAAAATACTATGACAAACTTGTCTAGATAGTCCCTGAATACACCATTCATTAAGCACATAAAAACAACGGGTGTGTTCGAAAGCCCAAACGACACCACTATGAACTCGTAATGACCATACCTTGTTCTAAAGGCAGTCTTGCTGATGTCTTCATCCTTTATCCTTACCTACTAATATCCCATCCTAAGGTCTATCTTCGAAAATATCTTCGCATCCTTCAACTGATCGAAGAGGTCATCAATACTTGGTAGAGGATACTTGTTCTTTACAGTTACTTTGTTCAATTGTCTGAAATCAATACACAATCTCAACATCCCATCCTTCTTCTTCACAAACAAGACCAGGGCACCCTAAGGTGACACACTTGGGCATATATACCCCTTCTTCAGAAGCTCTTCAAGCTACAATTGTCATTCCTTCAACGCTAGTGTACTCATTTTGGAAGGAGATTTCGACACTGGAGCTTCTCCATGCATCAAGTTTACAGATAAGTCAATATCTCTCTTCGGGGGTAATCCTGGTACCTCCTGGAATACATCTTCAAAATATTTTAATACTGTGTGGTCTTCAATATTTGAGATCTCATCCTTAGATTCTTCCTCCACATGGGCTACAAATAATTGACAACCTTTTATGTAGCACTTCTTTAACTGCATTGCTGAGATTTCTCTTATAGCAACAACTCTGGGAATTCCTTGGAATGTTATCTGATTCCCCTCCTCATCCATGAAAGTGAATGCCTTGTTATGAAAGTCTAGGATGGCATGGTGTTGGTCCAACCAACACCATAGTTTCTCTCTTTGCTTCTCATATAAGCATTTCGCTCTTTTTACCATTTCTTCCATAGTTTTTGGGTCATCAAACTGGATCTTGTCATTGATGGAAGGTGGCAGTCCACTCAGATACCTTTGAATCTTGTTAGTCTCATCCTTGATGAACGGAACATACTTCAATAATTCCAAAAACCTTTGTTCATATTCATCAATGGTCATGTTGCAAAACTTGAGTTCAAATAACTCTTTCATCTTTTTGTCATAATATCTTTTAGTCAAGTATTTCTTCTCGAAATATCTCTTGAATTCTTTCCAAGTGATATCTTTCTCTCTAATGTGTTGCACCTGGACAAGTTGATCCCACCACATGGATGATTTTCCTTTCAATTGATACATTGCAATTCTTCCTTCGGCATGACAAGAATAATTCTGTAGTTGGAAATATTTCCTCATGCCAAGAAACCATGTTTCAGAATCTTCCTCCTTCTTGTGTTTTCCATCAAATGTAGGAGGCTTAATCTTGTTCATTTCTCCCTTCAGCTCATCCACTCCAGATCTCCTATGATTTATGGTAGGAGATGGGCTTGAACTACTGTGTTCCCTCCTCTTGAAGTGACCTTGGGAGTGATGATGGTGTCTACCAACACTCATTGATCTTCTTCCCTTAGAAGTCTGGTGACTCCCTATTTTGCTCGAGTCTCTCTCCTTGTCCAAATTCTTTTCTATTCTCTCCAGACTCTTCATCAACATTAAGTGGAATTATCCCCATTGTTCCTTAGATTTCATGAGATTTCTGCTATCTGCTTAGTGAGTTTGGGCATATTTCTCCAATCTTTCAATGATTTTCATCATATTCCCTTCCTTATCTATCTCTTCTCCATGCCCATTGGAGTTTGACCCTTCAACTCCCAAATGAACATCCATCCCTTTAGCTTCATTCTATGAACTAGAATCATTATGTGTCTCCTCCATTTCTTCGCACTCAGTGGCAACTCTGTTTGGTTCTGGCACTCGATAAACTTTTGCAAACACAACGTGTAGAAAACCGAAATTTTTCAGGCCATCATTCCTTAACAAATCCCACAACATTCATAAACCGAATCTGTTTTAAGAAATGTTCAGATATCATTCTCTGTGATTCTCGTTCAATCAAGAATCCCTACAGATTTATTCTTTCAGAGCTCTTATCTGCTAATTTTCTGAGCACTAGCCCCTTTCTCTCAGCCCCCAACCCACACAACCATGGGTCGTGACCAAGTGCTAGCTCAATAAGTGCGTACTCGAGACTTCAGCTTTCGAATATTTCCAAGCATAACACAATGATCACTCAGAGGTTAGAGTTACTAAACTCATGCAGTAAGGTGGATCAAAGGTCCATGACTACCCAGCATCCAACGACTGACACTCACAGTGGAACCTCAGGCGTCTGAGTTCTGGGACTTTGGGACTTCGGAAGACTTCACATCCACACACTCCGAACCATTAATCTTTGAAAACGTCCACGTCAGCTTAGGTGACGTTATTACATCACAATACTTAATGTTTTCCAAATTGCGGGGGCATGCAACGGTGGTTTGGAGTAACCCATCTTTCATCCCACAATTCCTCTAGCACTGACACATAACCCCTTAGTGAAACCGCGGTTTGGATTGCGGGATCGCATTGGAGAATTAGCTTTCGTGCAAATTGGGTCCCCGCAATGCCTTCTGGCCGTTGATCTTGATGCATCATGATCAATGCCATTGTGGGTCCTCCGACCTTTAACTACGTTACATAACCTCGGGCCCCACTAACCTTGCTCACATAGGATTCCACATGAAGGAATACTAGCGACTGATATGTGGCCCATTCAGATGGGTGACACTCGTCACGTTCCAAATGCCATTTCAATCTTCCCCGGTTTCTAAACCCACTGAAGCGTGGCACACCTCCCATGTGCCCACATCACCTCCATGTGACATCATCATGACTCACCACTTCATCTCTTCAGGATTTGGGAGTTTCAACTCCTCTACGCTCACTTTTTCCCATAACGCTTTCTCCCGTAATTCATGGTCTACCGACGCGTATCCTCCTTTACGATCAATGACTATGAGTGATTTCGTCACTTTGGGCTTCGGGAGTTTCAGACTTACAACACTTGTGATCCAAGTGGATATCGGTGGCGACCCACCTTTTCCAAATGGCTCAAAACAGTTTTTTGGCAATTTACTATTTTTAGCAGGTTTTAACTTCCGGGGCCATTTTGAGGGTCCAAATGAAGGTTTTTCAAGATCAAGGTTCTCAATTATTTTCAAAGGCATTATTGAGCCCCCAAAATGAATCTCCTCGATGGTACCTTTCCAACGAGCTATCACACGCCTAAAATGGATATCGTATGCAAAAGTTACGACCTCGGGAAGTTGATGTACTCACTTAACCAAACGGGGCCCACATGACTTTTGGCACTTCATATCCTAGGGTTAAGTTTTTGGATGTCTAGGGTTTTTGACATTCCTTCTTATTTTAAAAAGGCCTTCAGAGCCTCATTGTAATCATCTTCTTGCAAATGCGAGTAGCCGTCACATCTCTTCTTAGAGATAAGTTGCCACCATTCTAGCTAGTCTTTCACTCTGTATTTTTACAGTCTCTGTATATTTCTTTGATCAATAGAAATCATGTATTACTGTATATCTGTGTTTATGGTTTAATATCTAATACATTTCTGTTATATTATTGAATATTTGCAATATCTCTGTGCATTTCTTTATTATATCCCCGCTCTCATTTCGTGCCGAAAATAATCCAGATCAACTTGACTCCTCCCGAAGTACTTCCACCCAAAGTACACGATCGTGGGACTTCAGGAGTTTGTCACACTCCACACTAGAAATGCTCTGAAGTGATTTTCCTTTGCCTTCATGGACATGGATCTAACGATCAGGCTCTTTTCCTACGATCTACAATGTAGATCTCCTTTGGAAGTTTCTGCCTCAACACATTCCACTTCTCCCGATTTACGAACTCTGAAAGGCTTCTAGGATAACCTTCCTGCACCTTCTCTGGATCTGATGTTCGTAAAGGGCTCTCCTTTTTCCCAAACAGATCCTACGACTCCAATACCCCAAGTGTTGAGCTTTGTCTCTCTGTGGTCAAATACCACGTCGGCTACAGTTTTATTCTACCGCTACTCCTCCTGAGCTTCGTAACATGGCCAAGTAACCCCTTGGCACTCAACAACATTCTAAGGTTTGAAATTGGTTCCTCCGAACACCATTTCCACTCGAAAAATTGGGTCCAAAGACCACTTATCTGGCCCATCCAGGCTCAACGTTGAAACCATGGCTCTGATACAATATTGTGACGTCCCTGACCATCAACTTCACTGCTGAGAAATGCTATGACGTAGAACATTCCCATATATATATATAACATGCATATTAAATCAAATTAAATCATTTAACATAGAGTTACTGCCATCATACAGACTTAAATAGAATTAACAATAAATATCATTGCAACATAATACATGATCATATTACAAGCATCACAATCATGCATTTTAATTGAAATTAAACACATAATGATTCTTATCTTTGAAATTGGAGTAACTCCACCAACTGCGTGTAGACCTTCCACGAACCTCCCAGCCTTAGATTGTGTTTCTCATCACTCTCAGCAGTAGGTCACCCCTGAGCTAGGACTAAGCTCCATTGGGAAAGGGAATCCTAGGCTAGGTAAGGTCAATAGGAAGATACATAGTTTATGAGGATGGATGCTCTCCCAGGAGCCACTTATGCCCACTACTCACAGACTCTCATTCCCCACATGCTTGTCCCACCCCAAGAGTATACACCTTCACTGTCACTAGGACAGTCCTTCGGCTGCTAAACCTCCCTTGCCTTGGGCTTTAGCAATAGGGTGAACCAAAATTCTCCGAGCTCTGTGGCAGCTATAGCACCCCTTCTAGGAGTTCTCACTTCCTCTATGCACTCTCTCACCTGGAGAGAGTAGCTCATGGGCTTGACAACTTGCTTATTCAACTACAACCACCTCTCTCACCTGGAGAGAGTGTTGCACATAGGCTTGACAACTTGCTTCTTCAACTCTATTCCAGCACAAGGAGGGCAAGAGTAAGGCTCAGCAAGAATAGATGATGATAGCCAAGCACACTCAACCAAGGGACTATGTGGCCACAACAACCCACAGTTATAACACACATTACATAGACAATTACGATATGCTGAGGTTTCACAGAAGACAACAACTCAAACGGTTAAGCATGAACTCGAATTTGCAGTGTGGATAAACTGGGTTCACAGGACACACAGGAGACATGAATCGGTCCATGGGTTTTAGGATGCATGACAATAAAATTATGCAGAGGTCGATGATGGAGGAAAAATGCAAAGACCAGATGGAATTCACGGGAATACACTAGTCGATCATAGAGGTCTCACAGTTTCAGGTTTCAGGGCTGCGTGAGGTATGCAGCGATAAGATGTAGAGACAACACGGTTCAGACAACTAACGACAGAATGGAGGATGAACCCCCATCACGGCTCAATTATTCGGTTAAATTGCATGTTCTTGGGTTGACACTTGTTGCCCATGAAGCTGCATGCACTCCATCAAGTATGTGTTCCCTTTTACAGGAACTTAGGATACAAATATACCTTTCACACCACTTTGGAATAATAATAAATTATTATCTCAAGGACTTAAGTCCTCAAGATTATCCCCTCTTCCAACCTTTTAGCCCCCTCTCCCTTACCCATTCTGTGGAATCTTAGTCCCCCATCACTCTTTCTTCATGGTCGGTCAGCACACAACGATGTTTATATATTATATTAATGATCTGCATAATTACATATACAAAATCGGGCTCCTGACCTTAACACTTAGGCTCTCCGGCCTAATAAACACATAAGCCCACCAACTTATCAATACTTGGCTCACCAGCCTACAAAACATGATTAAAATTCATAAACATGATTACAATTTATAATATAATGGGGGCACTACCGGGGGATATTACAATCCCCTTCCCTTATTTGTGCACTATCCTCAGTGCAACTCTTTACACAACATCAGCGAGATTTTCAAAATCTTCAAAAATATGCGGGTATTCTACCCGCATATCATCCTCATGCTCCCATGTCGCGTCCTCAGGACCGTACCAGGTCCACTAGACCTTTACAAGCCTTATGGATCAATTCCAGAGCTGTTTGTTTTTTTGATCCAATATGCGTACAAGATGCACTTGCAAGACACCTTCTTGCTCCACCTAAATTACATTCCAATCGATAACATGATTAGCTTCAGGTATATATTTCTTAAGCAATGAAACTGGCCCAATGCAATAACTCTTGCACCGTCTCCTCTGGCGCTTGCTTCATATTGTTGTACTGTGTTAGTAGTTCCAAAGGATTCTTTTTGTCTCCCCATCTAGCAAGGAACGATGTTTCAAATGCTGTGAAGTTGGGAATGCTTGCTGCTTGAAGGGCCTCAAACCACTTCCTAACCTCCCATGAAATACTCTGCGCAAACAACCTCATCTTCTCATCCTCATGATCCACCTCTTCTATATCATCAAAATCATTGAACCAATCCAAGTTCTTTTGGGCAGAGGTGTTTCCCTCGGCATCATATAGCTTGATCCTCTGGTTGTATTTCTATGGAAAATCATGTAGCTATGCTGACAAGGAAAGGGGGATGAATGTGGCGTCCATTGCTCTAGGATGGTTTGGGATTGGAGGGATGTTATAAGTGCGAACTACAACAACTTGCGGGATTTTGTTTGGTATCAGAGATCAAAACCTCTTCTCATCAAAGACTATATCATCCAAGTTAGTTTCTGATTTATACCTGAACATGGTTTGTTAAAAAAGGGTGTCGAAATCAAGGTCATCAATGCTTTGCACACTGTCTTTGGGTAAGGATATGTTTCTGTCTAGGTAATATAATGAGTCTAGCGCCTGCTCCTTTTCCCTACACAAAATTTTCTTGGGATCATACATAGGTACTATAGGGTCAGAGTCAAGATTGGATCTGGTATAAACTGTCTTTGGAGCTAGGATTTCTGAGTTGCGCTAATCTATGCTAATGGTCTCTTTTACTGGAGTCACCAGGGTAAAGGTTTCAACCAATATAGGCGTTTGGCCCACTTTTACCCTCAGGGGTAAAAACTATAGCTTTATTCGTTCTCCCTGGGAAAATTTTATTCAATTCCATCCCCGACAGCGACACCAAAATGTTAGCTCTCTATGAACTAGTTTGGATGAAAAAATGAATGATAGAGGTAACCTACAAACCAAATTTAAGGCCATAAACTAGCCTTTCCGACCCAGAGAGGGATCTCTCTGAGACTTTGTCTCTATACATGTTATGGCTTTGAATTGTCAGCTAGATTTAACACATTCGTACAATATTTATGGTTCTATTGGAAAGAGAATGCAAAAGCCTGGGCCATGGAATCAAATTCTAGAAAACAAGAGAAATAAATGACTTGGAAACTAAAAATAGAGAGTATAAATGCTAAGTAGGCAATGGTCTTTCAGTTCGAAGTCGTTGTGTGTGGCTAGAGAAAAATACATAAGTAACTCAGAGCACCGCTAGAGATGAATTCTTAATTTATTTAAATTTACTCTATGCTCCTCCTTTGACATGTTATTTGGACGATCAAGCTCTTTGTCAGACTCCTAAAACCTAGTGTAACGGCTTTGATTGTTGTCGCGCGATCATTGGTTGAGGTGTGCATGTGACGGGTAACCACGGGCTGCCACCGGTGTTTCCAAGATGACAACTCCAGTCAGGGGATAACGCCTTTCTTCAAAATTGTTGTGCGTTCAACATACACTTGTCCTTCACGATAGGTAGGTTTCCAGCATTTGCACGATGTATGTCCATCGCACGAGTACATGTCAGAGTCCCTACTTCCTGACAGGAAACTGGACACAGGGAGAAAAAATCTCGCGCCGCGTTCAAAAATACCAAAACGGGGTCGGGTCAATCATGTTTTTGGACTCATCTACAGTCTTGATATTCAAAGAGTTTTCCTAAGAGACCAGTTATGCCTTTTCAGATTCTTTACTTGTATTCACAAAACCGTGTTCCCTTTCATCTTCATTTGAGCATTGGCTAGAGCCGCGCGAATGTTTTCCATGGCTGGTCCACATTCCCTGAAGTGATCTGCAATTCTCTCCTCTGACATTCTTTGTGCTTCACACAGTTGGATGATTGTGTCTTGTGCTTCTTTGAGCTTCTTCTTGATCCAAGTCGCATTCACTTCTTGGGCCCATGATGCTAATGTCTCGATGATATTTTCTGCTAATTGCTTTCTCAACTCCCTGTTCTCCTGGTACAACTCAGCAATAGCGAGTTGCGCTTGCTTTAGTTGTTGCGATGGCTCACAAATTTTACATGTCTTCAGCATTCGACCTTCTCCTCATGGCGCATGTTTCTCGTCTTGAACCTTCAACAAGTTCCATCCGAATAGCGCGCATGAGTAACTCCTCAGTGACCGATTTTTCATGCAGCTCACTCGGGGCTTGGGCCTCCCCAGTCTCTATTTTATTCCCGGCCTGCCCCTTTTCTGGGGTATCGTCTATTGGGGGGATAAGGCTACCAATGTATTTCCTTTCTCTGCATCCCTTCCTATTTTCTCCTCTGCGTTGTGAGATGTTTCTTTTCCCGTGGGTAGAGGGGGATCTCCTTTGGGGTCCCTGGGGATGTTGGATGTAAGAAGAAATGAATCCCAGCTCTTGCCCAGTCACCTCAATTCGTCAACTATCAACAATTTGATTAGTAAGATATAATATAAGTTCTTCTTCGACTAGTTTACTTCAACTTGGACGTTATCTTCCATTCCTTGGAGGCTTTGGTGCAAGAATAAATGCAAGTTCAATTCTCTCCTTCCTGTGAAATGCATCAAAAATCTGATCTGATGTGGGTGTATTTTGTCAGACCTTGTATAATAGGTGAAATACTTTCTAATCACCCTCAGGAGTTTCTGAAAAGGCTCTTGTAGATATTGACTTGGAACGCCCTTTTCGACTTTCTCGTTTAAGAAATTTGGTTTGATGAATTCTTCGTAACATAACATGTCCAAAGGCATGCCTTTAGACCACAATTCACCATGCAGAGGGATCTACGTCGCGACTGAGAAATTTTCCTCTGTCACCTAGACTGTAATTCTTGCAATAACCGTGCAAAACTTGTTGAATCTAAGCATGAACTGTTTCACCAGTTTCACATTATATCCTTGGATTTTCTTGCAATAGAGAATGCATCCTACTGGTTCGAAAGATGCTCTGACATTTGGATCTTCATTTACCAATGCCAGGTTTTGAGGCTCGGATCCCACAGTTATGCCACTTTGCACGCCTTTCCTTATGTTCTGGGATGTCTCCATGGTGCAATGTGTGTTTGTTCCATGCACGCGGTAGTGAAGATGCCACCCCCTTTGCGCGACGACTGGATAACGATATTCTTAGCCCAGACTTGTCGGAGGGGGGTAGTGGAACTTTGCCCGATAAGGGAGAATGACTTTGGGAATTCACTGCGTGTCCCCCAGGCGCCACAAATAATCTTTATGCAGGGATGGGTCGATATTGTGAGACAGATGATGACATGCTCGTCGCTATAGGGGAGTGCGAAAGAGAATTTGGGTGTGAAAAGAACTCTGAGGATGAGGGAATGACCGTGAGAGGACTTGTCGTCTGAAAGACTAACTAGTGACCAACTTCGACCGACTCCAAACCATGATTTAAGATGGACCAAACATGACAATCTCGACTGACCCGGTTTGTGACATAGCTGATGGAAATCAACTTTCCTGTAATGAGAAACTCAGGGCTTGCAGAAAAAGTTACAGACGACACATAAACTCGACTGGTAAATAGAATACATGCAGAGCGACTGGCATTTATAACTGGATGGGTGACGGATGGAATCACGATAGGGGACACTGAATCCATGGTGAGAAGTTTTGAAGTAGGCTGAAGATTTGCGCAGCACATTCACGTGACGAGTACACTTCGGAGTCTATAAAGTACAGATGATAAGAGTTGTAGAGTATACGTGATATGAGCGTTGTGATTTATTATCCCTTATGACTTCATAATGAGGTGATGATGGTTGTTATATCTACCGAAGTGACCCTTATTATAACAAATTTCTTTGGCCTTTGGTACGTAAGACCTCCTCTTCTGACAGGACCCAACCTTTTTTTAAAAGACCTTTATCATTTACACATGTTTGATTCTGACATCCCTTCCTGACTCCAAGGGCCAAACTGACCACTAGCTGACTTCAACCCAATCAATGTTCGGTACCTCACCTCACACGCTTTGACACATGGACTATGACTCGACTAAGACTAACTCTAACTGAAAAAATGGTAGCGTTAATAGTTGGTAAGGACATCCAGGTTGCAAAAATATCATGGATTGATGGTAGAGCCTTGTTTTGGCGATTCAAAGGAAAAATATCAGGTGAAGTTGATCTTGCTAAATGGATGGAACTAAACTGGAAACCGCTTCTAGGATACATCCCTAAATACCATGTTTTAGTCAAGTGTTGGATATTCCTCATCCTGCAATCAGAAATAGACTATAACACGTTGATGGGAAAAAAATGGACATCGAGATTTTCCAGTTTGGTGATGCATAAATGGACAGTTAATTTTGGCCCAAAGCATGAGCCTATGAACACCATAAGGGTTTGGACCATTATTCCAAGACTTTCCCTAGGGTTCTGGACAAAAGAGGCCCTAGAAGCAATGAGAGGTAAATTAGGGCTTTTCATGGGGTTCAAACCCTAATGGATATTCTAGACTGACAAGAGATGGTTTTGGATTCACATTGAAGTGATGTGTGTGAAAGACTGGCTGGGAACCTAGATTTAGTATATGGTGATGAGGTATGGCACCATAAAGTGGAATACTGGAATGTGCCTTTCTATTGCTATGGATGCCATGAAATTGGTCACACGCGGGCTCAATGAAAAACATTATGCCCTCTATAAAAAAGAGATTCTAAAGTCTAGTGGAAGAAAGGTCTGAAGGCTAGTAGTATGGAAGCAGAGAAGACCCTGACTGTAAACCACTCAAATCCTATGGACTGTTCTTCGGTGTCAGTCGCAGGATTGGACGAGCCTTCTCAAGTGCTCCCCTAGCCTCCAAATGCTTCATGTATGGCTATTCCCCTCCCCCCTATTTTTAATTTAGATTATTTCTCCCTTGTTCCCCCTCCCTCCCTCCCGACCATCTTCCCTGATGTCCCCCTTCCCTCTCCCCCTG
>SNQJ01S0077370.1:8626-19568 GCA_010110895.2 Picea sitchensis | reverse complement strand
TTATATTAAAAATTTTACAAAATTTAATTTTTACATCAAATAATACTTTCATTATTATGGAATACTATTTTATAAAACTTAACCATAATTTCTATCATTTACACCAATTACAATAACTTAGAAAATAATTAGATGCTCACTCGGGATATAATTAAATCATAGCATATTATGAGATTCAATAGCTATTAAGTATATTATACACAAAATATCTTTATATCTTTTTTTTTCCAACTGGAAAATTTCTCATTATATATATTATATAATTTGTGTTCTAAACACGAGATTACAATCGCAGCCCTGAAGAAATGGATTATAACTTTTCCCTTTTGTAGTATTTCAACCAACAAAGTAAGAAATTTATAAAAGAAAGAAGCAACAAGGAGAATTTTCAAGCATGTAAAAACTGAAGGTGAGGCTATATGAGTGGGCTGCCAAGTATATGAGATTCAGAATGGTGATGGTACCTGTGATTAGAAAGAAATCCAACATTCATGATTAGAAAGTCCACTAAGGAAATAGGATTAATTAATACTTATCTTATCAGAGGGATAGAAAGTGTGGTGGACCCTCATGACCATCTATCCAAAGATGATATGTAATGATTCCCACTTTTTCCTGGAGCACAACCTTTGAGAAAAGATCAACAGTTTTATTATGCTCACGATAAATGTGATTGTAGCTTATTTTTTTAAATGATGGTTGTAGAAGTCTAATTCTGTCCTTCCAAGCCAAGAGTGAGATTGCTTGGATTTCTCCCATGCCGCTCAACCATTCGATGAAAATACTGGAATCTCCAAGTACCTATAGGGTTTCTACGTAAAGTCTAGATGCTAAGTAAAGTGTGGCCCAGGCACCTAAAAGTTTTGCCCCGGTGTTGGTGCCTGGGCCACAGTTGAAAGTCCATTTGTAGAAGGTGTTATGAGTTGTTTTAATTAATCCTTCAACTCCACTCAGTGACCCATTTATGCACGCAACTCCGTCAAACCATGTTGTAGGGATGTCATCAAGTTTAGGTGCCTTTAATATGCATTGAAGTCTTGTTTTTTTAACAAGTGAATCATTCCAAGAATTGTAGATTCCAAGTGCTTTATAAGCTGTAGCAGTTGATGATGGAGTCCCATTATCAAATATGGTGTTGTTTCTTTCAAGCCAGATCATCCAACAGATAATGGATGGAAGATGCATGTGCATGTGCTCTTTTTGTGTCCAGGTTTTAAAACAGTTTGGGAGTGAAAATCCATCCCAGGAAGAAGTGAGATTTAACGTCAAAGTAGTTTTTCACTAGACCTGTCTTGTGAAGAAGCAATTTATAAAGAGATGGTATGATGTTTTCGAATCAAGACGGCATAAGTGGCAAAAGCTAGGACCAGACCCGCCTTTTTTTAGCAGAACATCCCAAATGTTTAACTTGTAATTGGTCAACAGCCAGGTAAACAATTTTACCTTGGTCGGAATGCGCCAGCTCCAAATACGTTTTTCCCAGCCTTTGACTGTTGTGTGCCAAAGTGAATTTGATATTGCATTATATACATTTTGGACAGTTAAATTACCCGAGTAGTTTCCCCTTGCCCATTGTGGATGGTCTTCTGAATCTGTGAGGTTGATACCCAAGTATGTGAGGGATAAACAAAAATTGTTCCATTCGCTAGCTAAGTCTGGATTGAGTCCTAAGGTTGCACTGGTGACCCAATTGTCCGGTTGATGTTCAGATCTGGAAGTCTATTTAATTTGATAAAGGTACCAAATGTTGATTGAATACAAATGTGTTAATAACTATGGGGAAAGTGAGACTGGAGCATTCATCCCACTAATGCGATCACGACCAAGTTGTATGGTAGAGTTCGAGCCTGGGAGCCAACATAGCCAATGGGTGATCAAAATTTTCGTTTTTGTGATGTTCCTCCAAAAAAATGAAGCTGATCTGGGAATGGTCGTCTGCGCTAGTAGCCAACTTTTTACTATGTAGTGGCTGAGATATTTGTCAATAATTATAGAATTCCAAATGCCTGGACGTGTCAGCACTTGCCAGAGAGATGCAGTTGCAAGAGCTTGACTGAAAGAATAGGATTTCGAATCCCCCACCCTCCCTTCTGTTTTGGCTTAGCCAGGTTAAGCCAGTTCAAAAGGTGTTGTCAAGGGTGTTCAGAGTAGCTAGACCAAAGGAAGTTAAAGATAAACTTTCGGAGTTTTGTGAAGACTGAAGTAGGAAAAGCTGCTAGGGCCATCCAATAGACTGCTTGTCCCCCGAGGACTGCTTTGATTAGTGTAAACCTGCCACCAAGAGAGAGCCACCTTGTGCACCAATGTCTTGTTTTTTTTTCCACTTTGGCAAGTAGCTAGTTCCAGTCTGAAGGCTTGTATGAGTTTGATTTTAGATGGTAGCCTAGATAATTGAGACCAGAAGAAAGTGGCGAGAAGGTGTGGGGAAAAATACCTTTGATCTGGTCCAGGGAAGCATGATGAATATTGGCAAGGTGAAAGATGGATTTGTCCCAATTGATCGTCAATCCAGTGGCGTTGCAGAAGTTGTGAAGGATCTCTTTTATTTCAATCCATTATTGAGGAGTGCCCTTGGTCATGATGAGTACGTTGTCTGCAAAAGGGAGGTGTAATATCTTAAGGGTTTTGGACACCTTTATACCAAAAATCTTGCCTTCTGCTTGTATTGTTTTTAGGAGCAGGCTTAAGGCTTCCATAGCCAAAATGAAGAGAAGAGGTGAGAGAGGGAAGCCTTGCCTCATACCTCTTCCCATGTGAAAAAAAAGAAGAGGATTCTCCATTGACTAAAATGACAAGATTAGTGCTGTCCACACAGCTCATAATCTACTTAATTAATTAGTGGTTGAACCCTGTCTAAACTAGGACCAATCAATGGAGTCAAAGGCCTTTTTAAGGTCCAATTTGAGAATAACTGCCTAAGATTTCTTAACTTTAATGTTGTGTAAACATTCCTAAGCAATGCTAATAGCATCTGGAATCTGACGAACTTTTAAAAATCCTAATTGGTAAATCGAAAAGATAAGAGAGAGAAAAAGCTTGAAATATATCATACGCAAAACACATGCTATATTATATTAAATAACTATGAATAACATCAACAGCTAACATAATGCACATAAACAATATTTATTTTTTCATAATAACTAAATTAATTCCGTATGAAATTGTTTATTTTTTAATATGCATTAGCAATAACTAAATTCCATGTGAATTCCATAAGCTCAAACTACCTTTGGCAAAAGTTTCACAATGTATTTCAACCATTTATCATTTACCAGACTGCGTATTTCAACCATATATCATTTATAAGCGTTATAGGGACACGAGTTTCTACTGTATATGGTCTACGAAACTGTAGCATTACAAGCACACAAAAACATACTGAATTTATTTACTTAAAGTTAAACTGTAGTATAAATAACTGTATTTGCTAAACGTTTTATATTTTTGGGAATGTGGGAATTCTGGATAACATAGTTATTTTTTGTTATTTAAATTGTATTTTTTAATGGATAAATGAATTCAGAATGCTAAAAAAATTCCTAAGATATTTAGATTATACAAACTTAGTCACTTAAATTTGCAATTCAACCATTTGTCACCAGATTTCAGTCAAAATCAAACTAAAAAAATCTTTAAAAAAATCAATGTGTTGTTTGACATAGGGATCTCACTGAATAATGTGTTGTTTGGGACTTGAGTCAGTTTGCTTAATTTGAATAAGTGCAAGCTGTGTTTATATGACAATTCTTATTTTCATTGGAGACCTTTCTATTCAATAGACATGGAACAAAGTCAATGGAAGTCAACTGTTAACTTTACTCCATATCTGAATCTACAATTGAATTAAGTTCAAGTTGTTTATAGCTTAATCTAAGCATTCTATCTTGTAGTTTTTTTTTTACAATAGATAACCATAATCATAGTAAAAAATTGGATCGATAAAGATTGGAAAATCCATAACCATAGTTAAAAATCAGATCTGATTAATAAAGATTGGAAACTAAAAGTCATATTTAACCTATAGATTAAAATAGTTAATGCATTAAGAAAGTCTCATACATCAATTAAGTGTCTAGCTTTGCCTTGAGTTTAAAAATAGATTATTATTATTATTATAATTACAAAGACGTATACCTATTGGAGATGGGCACAATTAATCACCTTTTAATCTAAAATTCTAATATGATGGCTAACAATTGAAAATGTTGGAATATTCTTAGTCGTTCTCCCAAATCAATGAATGTGATTTACTCTTCATAACTTCCTTGTATTTTTGAATGCATCAGTTAGCCTGTTTACTTTTTAACATTTACCTAATCATATTAAGAAATTACTGTACCACCATATGATTGCCACATTTAACTGATTAACCTTTGGAATTACCACATTTACTTTTGAATTTCCTCAATTCTATGTGAGTTTCAGCTGTTTGTCAGTGCGTTTCAATTCACCAAAGTACTGTCCATCGAGATAACTTTAAACAATCACCAGCCACAACACCAGCGACTTTGCGGCTGTGCTATTATATAGAGAATTAATATAATATCTTATTTTATCTTATCCTTTTCAATGATATCTTCTCTTATCTAATCTTTTCATAATCCTGTTGTTAGGTTGCTCACCCCGGCTTGGACGTGCTGATTCTAGCAGAACTTTGGCGGTGGCAGCCGATGGTTCCTCCATCTTCTTGATCTCTGGGGGGCATTTTTTCTTAAGTTCGTCTATCACAATCTCCTCATGGCGGCTTTCCTCGGGCAGATGCTTGTATTTCTCACTGTGGTCGACTGTTAGAGCCGAAGCGAGCACACCAGTGTTGCTTGTTCATCTCATTGGAGCGAGGGTTTTAAGAGTCGAATCGAGCACAACAGTGTTTGCTGGTTCATCTCATCGGAGTGAGAGTGCTTCCCTGGATAATCTTCAGCAGATTCAATTCCACCTCTGATCTAAATAAACCTCCCCTAAATTACTACACATTTAAAGCAACAAACTGTTCATCTTCACTATGATAATCGTGGATTACACGTTGTTCCACTACATCTTCCACTTAAACCACCTCTCAAGTGGAATTTGATGCGTTGATGCAGTGGATAACCACGAGAATGTGTTTATTTTCCACAACTACATTAACCACAACCCATTGGTCCATAGAAAGCACTAAATTCCATTCCCAATCAATACATTTGGCCACTGTGTTGATGATTCCTTTGACTAAAATGTCGGCCGCCTGTGTCGACTCCATTATTTTGCACAACGAGCTAGCACAGCATATTCTTCTTTTCTTGCTCTATATAAACCGGCACTCCTCGATCAAAGAAACAACACTACCTACATTGNAAATGTCGGCCGCCTGTGTCGACTCCATTATTTTGCACAACGAGCTAGCACAGCATATTCTTCTTTTCTTGCTCTATATAAACCGGCACTCCTCGATCAAAGAAACAACACTACCTACATTGAGCCTTCTCACAAATTTGATTCATTCAGAATTTGATTTGGCTGCTTCTTGTAAGGCGTCCGTGAATATGGCAGCAGCCACCTGTTTTGCGCTACTTCTTCTGGCAATGGCCGCACAAGGCAGCCACGCCTTGGACTTCGTGGTGCACAACTCCATCAAGTGTAGCGACGGCGGGAGGAGATTCGACAACGAGATAGGGAAGGCCAACGCCGCGCAGATAATGGACTCCGCCTCCCGATTCATCTGGCAGACCATCGCACTAGGCTAATCCCGGCAGCGGTGACAAGTTGGACCAGGGGTACGAAGTGACTGCTTACTTTCTCCAGTACTGTGACACCGTTGCCTCTGGTTTCGTTGCGAAGATGAATTCGAAACTGCGCAATGGATGGGACGTGGGATTCTTCCATGATCTCACTGGTAAATCTGTTAATAAACTATGGAAGGATTACAAGGCTAAGTATCCAACTTCATCAAAAAATGATGTTATACAGATGAACTTGTATCTCATCTATCGTTTAAGTTTAGTGGTTTGAACTTTGAGTAGACCTTATTGGTAATAAAATATGTAATAAAAGGTCACCTCACTGTTAATAAAAAAAATAAGATGGCATCTATTGGAAATGGTACAATTAATGGTTTTTAAATTTAAAATATTAGTTTGATGGTTAACAATTGAAGATGTAGACATAATTTTAATGGTCTTTGTGATTTATTTATAATTTCCTTGCATTTATGAATGCATCAGTTAATTTGTTTACTTTTTCAGATTTACCTAATCATATTAAAAAATTACTGTAAAACTAAATGATTATTACATTTTGTTTAGATAACTAACATAAATAAATATATGTGCAAAAGTGTTAACAGTAACATGACTGATACCACGTTTGGCCTGCGTTCATGATATTTTTGATACAGCTACAGACCATAGATATCATAGTGGCACATCCTTGTGGTAATGAGGATGCCAGGCGTCCTAAAAACACAATCAAGGCGTGGTAATGTAAGGATATGTGATGGGCATACTCACGAACCCATTCGCTCGCGTGTAATCAACAATTCCAGTAATCCAAGTGATGACCAGTTTTTAAAAATCGGACGTAGCCTAGGATGATAAAAAAAAATTCGCAAAACAATTAATAGATGATCCTACCATGTATAAAATTATTGAATAAGATGATTCTACCAGGGGCAAAATTTAAATATTACTACCAGAGGCTGACCCATAAGATGATACTACTAGGTGCAAAATTTAAATAGTGAATAAAGTAGTTCAGTGTTATATTTTTATTTTAAGAAATGTATTCTTAATTTTAATTATAGATATAAATGGCAGAAGACACATAAACTAAAATATTTGAAAAAAAAAATGGGTGAATTGAATCCATATTTTATATAATAGAGAGATCAATCCAAAAACTTGGAGATAATTAAATTATAATCATTTTAGCTAGAATTAAAATTATGCCTATGTCTTATGAGCAATCAATAATGTAATCTCTAGTTATTTTTTTCAACACTTAAAACACTTGTAGGCCAATCATAACCCCAAAAGTGCTATGACAATAATGAACACGAGTATGTGACTAAGAAGTAAATCCATTTCTTAATATCAATAAGAAACACTATGGCTCCCTTTCAATCCAACAACTAATAAAACATAACACCACTACAAAACACAATAATGACGAATCAAATTATTTATTACATGCTTAGTTTTCACTGCGCCATGAATTTTCGTGGGCTTGGCATTTTTCTGTGCTAATTAAGGTTTTTTTTATCTACGTCGGGAGTTTTACCAATAGTAAGATTTTAGGCCTTCACCAGTTGCGAGTTAGCGAATGTGGTAGTTACACCGATAGGCATCCCCCCCTATTGGAATAGATGGTTTAATGAATCTTTTAATTGCAAATTCCTATTAGATGGTTCGACACGTGGCCTTATCCTCAACAGTCATAACAGTGGTTGGCTCCTCCCCTTCAAAGCTCAGGTCATTATAAAATATAGAGGATATGATATTGGTGTCGACGGAGTAGATAGGATGGTACTTCAGCTTAGTCTTGCGACTCACCATGTACTTTAGCAACACCTCTCTGTACAACCATCTCTCTTGGCCGAAGACAGGGATAGTGGCATATGACATATTCATCTACAGGGTTCCCTTCAATTTCGCGGCCCATGACCTGTATAATAACATGCCAAATTTAGGGGGTATGTCGGCCACGACCACGTCCATAACCAGATTATTTGACAGGATTTGGGACAACGACACAAACAAATATTTGATCAGACCCAAACATTTCACTTCCCTCGAGTCGAAGGAGAAAAGATCCTTATAGGGCCTAGTGACATCCAAACCTAACTCGTCCATGATCACTTTTGGCATGAGATTGTGCGATGTGCCCGAATCTAGCATGGCGTTATGCAAAGTCATGTCATTGATTTTGACGCTGACATAGAAAGGGGGAATGTCCTCAGTGTCACTCGTTTCTTCCACGCACAGACCAAACAAAATGGCAGGGTGGTCATCCTGGACGTTTAGGGTGACTAGAGTCTCTTCCATCTTTAACATTTTAATAATCTGATCCTGATACTCTCCTTTCTTGATGAGCTCATTGAAAGGGACGGAGATTTTAAATTTTTCGTTTCGTTTTCAAAGTTAAAGCAGGGGGGGACTTTATCTACCTCTTTGGCACTCGTCTCCCGACTTTCCTTTGGTGCTTTCTTTAAAGCCTCCTCTTTTGACTTTCTGTTTTTCGTCGCGTCCTTGGTCGGGTTGTCTTTCTTTGGTCAGCTTGTGGAAGGGGTGTTCTCTTGAGGTTTCTTTGTGGGATTCATCTGCTGAGGTTATGTAGACACCTTTCTTCTCCCGAGGTTGTATTTCTTTTGAAACTGTGTAACTTCCCTGGCCATCAAATCCACTGTCGAGCAACGCTACGACATGAAACATTACCAATATAGCATGCATATTAAATCAAATTAACTCATTTAACATAGAGCTACTACCATCATCCAAACTTAAATAGAATTAACAATAAATATCATTGCAACGAAATACATGATCATATTACAAGCATCACAGTCATGCATTTTAATTGAAATTAAACACATGATGATACTTATCTTTGAAATTGGGGTAACTCCACCAACTGCGTGCATACCTTCCACGAACCTCCCAACCTTAGACTGCGTTGCTCATAACTCTCGGCAGTAGGTCACCCCCGAGTTGGGACTAAGCTCCACCGAGCAAAGGAATCCTAGGTAGGCAAGGTAAACAAGAAGACACACAGTTTATGAGGATGGATGCTCTCCTAGGATCCACTTATGCCCACTGCTCACGGACTCTCATTCCCCACATGCCTCTCCCACCCTAGGAGTATACACCTTCACTGTCATCACGAAAATCCTTCAGCTCCCAAACCTCCCTTGCCTTAGGCTTCAGCAACAGGCTGGACCAGAATTCTCCGAGCTCTATGGAAACTACAAGACCCCTTCCAGGGGTTCTCATTTCCTCCATGCACTCTCTCACCTGGAGAGAGTTGCTCACAAGCCTGACAACCTGCTTCTTCAACCACAACCACCTCTCTCACCTGGAAAGAGTGTTGCACACAGGCCTGGAAACCTGCTTTTTCGACTCTGTTCCAGCACAAGTAGGACAACAGTAAGGCTAAACAAAAAATATGACGATAGCCAATCACACTCAGCCAAGGGACTGTGTGGTCACAATAGCCCACATTTATAACACACACGACATAGACAATTATGATATGCTTAGGTTTCACAGAAGAAAGCAACTCAAACGGTTAAACACGAACTCATATTTGTAGTGTGGATAAACTGGGTTCACAGGACAGACAGGAGCCACAGCGCATTCCATGGGTTTCAAGATGCGTCACAAGAAAATTATGCAGAGGTCGATGATGGAGGCAAAACACAGAGACCAGATGAAATTCACGTGAATACACCACTCAATCACAAAGGTCTCACGGTTTCGGGTTTCAAGGCTACGTGAGGTATGTGGCGATCAGACGCAGAGGAAACATGGTTCAGATAGCCACAACAACGTGTCTTGATGAAATAGCGATTGGAGGTTCACTAGAAGCAAGAACCAGATTGGCCTCTACTAAAATCATGTGATTTACTTGTGTCGATGGAGGAGAAACATCAACAACATATATTGTGCTATAATTTGGATTTCCCTTTGCTGAAAGCCTACGTTTTGACATACCTAACCTTGCATTTTCTCTTTCTTCAATTACCTTTTCAAAGGGTTTTTTTTTTCTTCGAAGACTTTCTACTTCGATTCCATAGGTTCCCCATGTTTAAAGAGAACAATTTCCTTCCAATTACACCACAACAATATAAAGTTTGCTTTCCATTGTCAATTGTCTTCCAATTACACAAATTTAGCTACCAATTACACAAAAAGACAATTTTTCTTACCACAGGCAATTGTCTTCCAATTACACAAATTTGTCTAACAATTACACAAGAAGACATGATTTTTATTTCCACTTACAATTGTCTTCCAATTAAACAAATGTATCTACCAAATACACAAGAAAACACAAGTTTTCTTTCCATTGACAATTGTGTTCCAATTAAATTTGTCTACCAATTACACAAGAAAACATAAGTTTGCTTTCCAAAAACACAAAAAGACAAAAATCATGTCTACTATTGCTATTTCTATGTGAATATGTCAGGATAGTTCAAGTTTTTCAGAGATAATGAGGATGATGAGTGTGCTTGCCTCATATATCTACCTAGTAGGAATGCACACACATTCCTGGAACACATGTGTGTTCTTGTTAGGAAGGAATATGAGGCGAGCACATTACATGACCTCATTTATTTCTACTCACAAGAGCGCATTCATGCTCTTAATGCAACAGATAAAACATTTATTTTATGGCCCACATAAATTTATGAATAAAGTTTTAGAGGGGTTTGGGGACAAATATGACCTAAGGGCTTAAGATTGAAAGTAATGGTTAAAACACTAGGATGGAGGTGTAGGGGTTGTGGGGCCTTCAACAAAAGGTATGGGCATAGGGTACTTATCGCTCGGGTTTGTATGGGGTTAAGGGTCGCATATAGGTGGTGAACTAGGGATAGATGGAGCGAGGGGGTATAGGTCTAGGTCTAGGTGATGGTCTATGTCTAGGTCGAGGTCATCATCATGGTCTAGGTCTAGGTCTAGGACATGGCATGCCTTGCCATGTCTAGGTCTAGGTCTAGGTTTTTCCATCTCTAGGTCAAGGCCATGTCTTTCCTTACCATGCCTTGCCTTGCAATGTAGAAAACTTGCTAGAGTGTGTGAGAGTGTGAGAGGGAGAGAGAGGAAGTGAGAGAAGCGGGTAGAGAGAGAGCGTGTGTGTGAGAGTGTGAGAGGTAGAGAGAGGAAAACAGAGAAGGGGGTAGAGAGAGAGTGTGAGATGGAGAGAGAGGAATATAGACAAGGTCTAGAGAGAGAGGGAGACA
>SNQJ01S0077368.1:34254-53444 GCA_010110895.2 Picea sitchensis | reverse complement strand
GCGGATTCCGGATCCCCCTTTCCATTCTTCCTTTAATGGGGGGGGTCCTGAATGGTGTAGCGTTTGAATTGGGACCTGTCTCCTGTCACCTCGCCCACCGTGTCTTTTTTCCCCTCTCGCCACCTGTACTCCACTCAATCGCACGTCAGGGATGTTCCTAATGGCCATTTGCTAACCTTGTAGGGATTTGTCCCTATTGGCGAGTCACTAACCCTGTCGGGGTTCAACAATTACAGAGTTGAATGATTCGACATCCCTGTGGCGCCGAGGCACAAAATACAAAGAGGTGTCATGGTTATTTGACCTGTGATCATGACCCACGATCACATGGGAGAAGAGAGAGAGAAAGAGCTAGCTTAGCTAGGCCTTCGTAGATATTTCGGGGTCTCTGATTCTGCAGAAATCAACGAAAAATTGATTACGGTAGTGGGTGTGTGAGAAAGGCCTTTAGAATTTAAGTTGGGTCGGTTTGTGGGAAAAGGTTTTCTAAAAGGGGGTTTGTAAGACCCTTTTCTTGAAGAAGCTTCTTCAACTGATCTCCTTAAATCTACGACTTGATTTGACAATTTCTGAACGACCTTTTGTAAACTTTCAAGATCTGAACTCTCTGATTGAGTTTTGGTTTGGGGAGGTCTAGGAAGAATTTCTATTTTCTTCTTGGAAGATGGGGTAATCTCTGCCTCATTATTGATATTATCCTTTAGGCTTAGAATATCTTTCTCAATTTGGCTCACCTCCTCGAAGGCTTCCAATAATGTTGCCTTCTTAGACCTTTTTACCCAAATTGCTATGTTCTGGTGTAGGGCTTTGGTGTAGTATGTGACGATAAGATTTTCAGCAGGCATTGAATCAATGGGGATTTGATTATTTAATGTTAGAAACCTTTGATTAAAGTCTTTTATTTTTTCCTTGGGGTTCATCTTTAAACTGGAGAGTTCCATGACTAAGACTTCGGGAGATTTGTCATCTCTGAATTTCTCAAGGAAACAAGATTCGAATTTATCCCAAGATACAATGGTGTGGGGTTGTTGGGAAAAATACCACGTAGAGGCATTGCCTTCAAATGTGTACGGAAAATTCTACATACTACATCTTCATGTTCTATGCTTCAGAGTCTAATGGCTAGCATGAATTTTTTTATGTGATCCTCAGTGATTTTCTTAGAATCTAGATCGAATTTAGGGAGCCATTTCTCCATATGTTTAGGCAAAGGGTACTGGGGTCCAGGTATGGCCACAACATCTTGATCGAGCCAAGTTTTGGCGGGATTGTTTGGATTTTCCATGGGCATGGGTGGTGTCGAAAGATGAGATGAAGAACTGCCTTCGTCCGATGACTCTTCTCCCGAAGAGGAGGGATATGAAGGCAGTGGTGAAGGTGGGATACTAGATCCTCGGGCTGCAGGAGTGGGGATGTGATCTAGATCTATAGGATTTAGGAGAAGACCAGTTCCTTCAAGTTTATCCCTGATATCAGAGAAATCTAGCGGTTGATTCAGTGGTCAACCTGGTTGCTTGATACAGGCCAAAGCACTGTGTGTCCTTAGAAGTGATTGGCGAACAATTTCTTGTACGTATGACCCTGGAGGGTTTGGTGTTACTGGCTCAACGATAATCAGTGGATTTTCGTTTGAGGTGGTTGTTTTTTGAGAAGTAACGTTGTCTTCAGAGAAAATTCTATAGGGGAGCGGGTGTGTGGGGGAGGATTCTTGCGACCTCCACGTGCCATCAATCGTTCTCAGGCCCTCCTTCTAGGGCCATTTGTTGACGAGCGAAAATGACCGTCCGTCAATTGGAAGAACGTGTTCGATCCTGGGTTGTCTAAATAACCCAAGATGTTTGGTATAACTCATTCTAACGGTTTTAATGGCTTCGTTGGACAATCTAAAAGTCCTAGAAGAAAGAAATAAAATAAATAAAAGAGCTAGCTATTAACTAACCACTTAATATATATATGTATATAAATATATATAACTATTGTAGATAATATTTAAACAACAGATCTGCCTATATTATTTATGTGCATGATATACAAGTTGCGAGTTTTAATCTAAACTCACGAAAATCTATGTAAAGATCGCTACTTTAACAAAAGAAAAGCACATAAGCTATTTTTTGTTTTCTCTTTATTAATCTAAGATTAAACTGAAAAAGATATTATGAAACAGGAGTATGTGGAGGGTCAAAGCTAGACCATATATTAGAGTTTCAAAAACAAATAAATGACAGAAAGAAATGAACTAACCTATCAATGAGCTAATCGACATGCATCCAACATCTGTATGATTATAGAATGTCCAGCCAGTCTGTCCAAGAGATAAATCTACAATGAACCTTGAAACTGTTCGAAATAAATGCAAAACAATATATTGACTGTTGAATTTTAACGACAGAACGATGAGATGCAAATAATCTCTGTGGTATTTGTGATTGCACGAAATTACATTTAAGATAAATTTAACTGTAACAATATGGTTTTGATCATTCAACAAAACTGACGAAAAATATTATCATTTGGGTTGAATGGATGATCACTCTTTTTCATATCTGAAGCATAAAAAATGTGGACTATATTTTAAAGAAATTTCCCCAATGTCATAATAAATTGTGATGACAAAAGCTATCAACAACTATTAGTTAATTAGGATAAACAAACCATAAACAAAAACAACATTTACAGAGAGATAAAGCCAAAATGTAAATATATGTTCCGTCCAAATTCGTGAATAACTTGTCCACCTTCAACCCCATGCCAATATCTCTTCATTACAAAAAATACAAGTTTTTAAAGGGTTCAGAAAAGCTAATTGTCTTATCTTATGAGATAAGATTAAATCTCCACAATCATCTACTGATTACAAAAATAGGGGGGAATGTAACCACCCTAGATCACACTACATCTCTAAAAACTAAAAGAGTTTGTTCATTTTTACACAAAAATAAGCCATGGGTATGGATAATAAGCACATAAATTCTTCATATCATTTGATCACCATAAAGTGCTAGATATCCTGAAAGAAAAATATGAAATAAAAAATTCAGATATTCATTTAACTAATATTTTCCAAATTTCGAATAAGAATAGACTGGCTAAAGAATCTGCTAATTCTGTAGCTAGTCTTATTTTAGCAACGAAATCTAATTTATTCTATGAACAAGAATGTAACACAATAAAAAAAAATATTTACCTTTAACTGGAAAATCAAAACGATTCACATGATCTCAGAATTGATCACTGTTGTTACACTCTTGGCGTTTTTTACTATGATGTTGCTTGTTGTTTTCAAATGTTTTCCTTGTATCTGAACAATGGACTTGAGTCTATGATTTTCATCTGTTGGGGGGTCGACCTAATCAGTAAGGGTTTTGATTTGTGATTGTAAAATGGGTATGTATGCATAATATTTGTCAATCCAAAATAGACAAGTTTAACATTGTGAATCTGTAACGGTCGTTTGAGAATACCCACGGTTGTGTGCCAGACTATGCCCATTGTTGCCTTTAGGTTTGTTATCAAACTTGATACCTAGAAATCCTTGAGTGTGCTTCAAGCAGGGTGGAAAATTATCCACGAAATTGTAAGCCTGGTCGAGATCTGCTTTGAAGGAAGGAGGGTCTTATTTGGCCAAGAATCTCTCGATTTGCAAATCTAAGCTTTCATGGATCTAGATCATTTTGATCGAGCTCACATGAGCATTTGGTTTATTTCGTAGTTTCCTTGAGATCAACCTACCTGCCCTTTTATTTTTAAAACCTAAATCGATATCACCTTTAGATGGCTTGCCCACAGGTCTGTTTGTGTTCTTAGCAGAGGGGTTAGGATGCAAGCATTGTTCATGGCTCTGCTTAGCAACTTTTGGGTCGGGTATAGGCTTACTGAGGGTGGTCGTAACACATGCCCGTGTAGATGAAGGGACTATAGTTTCCTCTATCATGGGTTTGTCAAAATCTACAACATCAAATTTAACGAAGCCATTTCGGGTTAGGAAGGCATTCCAATCATCATTTTCTAACTTCAATTGATGTACCAACAGTATCTTTATCAAACCATGGTGAAACAGGCTTAAATCCAATTGTTGTCTCTTGTACCTCTTTGCCATTTTATACAGGCTTCTCCACAGGTAACAGGGAATATTTAATTGAAACCCGATGAAATTCATCAACAAACATATATGATATAGAAAAACAAAACCAAAGCGGCCTTCACACATCACGAATTGTTTCAATACTGCTAGAAAACCATGCCACCGAGTTTTCAACAGGGACATGGGCATATCTTTGTCCCAGCAATTGATTTTTCGTGATGTGAAGAAAAGGCTCCATGGAACCTCCTCAACCTTGGCGTTTTTGAACCACTTCTTCCCAATCAAAGGAAGACTTGTTTCTTGACCTAAACATTCCTCTGTGACCTCAACCTAAGTGTCTCCTACCTTGCTTCGGCATTTGTCGAAAGAAAGGGTGAATTCCTGAGCGGTTCGCAAGTTAAAACCCTGGAATTTGTCAAGAAAAACAAGACATCCTTGACCCTCGAGATCCTCCCTTGCATCATCATGCAGGAGCACGGTATAAGAGCCATTGGTTTCAATCCTGACAATTGGGGCCATGGGGATAGAAAATACAGATAATAAAACACAGTGAGTAGGGAGGGTTTCTAGGAGAAGACAAGAACGACATTTCAAAACCAAAACTCATCAATACCCTAGCGCGTATGAACATAGGCTCTTCAATACCAAATGAAGGAGTTTCATGAAATGAATTCTAGGAGTACATGCGAAACCTGATACTTAGCTCGAGGTGATGGGCTTATCATTGTCGGACTGCCACCTCCCACAGGGTACAGGCCACAACCAAGTGCACTAAAAACTATCATTGTGCAACGAGGTGGGTTTGGTTTCTAAAGTTCAGGAGAGAAAAAAATTTATAAACCAAAATGTGATGACAAGGATAGGCATGACCAAGAGCCATAAACAATATATATCATGGTTTAAATCAAATGGATCATTGGTGATTCGAATAACAACCTAAAACATGCTTCACATTTGAGGAGTCAATAAAGAAGATGAGCTTCATAGTAGGAAAGAATCTTTAGTAACAAAAATTGTAGGGCCATCCACCTTTCATAAGATTTAGATAAAGAGGTCAAATCCTCGTTCATTCTTTCAGTCATGAACAAAGCATGAAAACGAAAATACTATGAATAACCAAAAGATCACAATTGTGGTTTCAAAAATTGCTTATGAAGAACAATAATCATATGACCCCAGGTAGGTAGCTAAATGCTTAAAAAAGTTGAAAATTTCTGGGGCTGCCAACACAACTATAATGCACAAAGAAACCACAACACAAGATATACATGGTTCACCCCAGTGTGGGGCTACGTCCACCAATGCTTCTCTTCTTTATTGTCTTCTTTCAATCTTCTACAAGCACAAAGACATGGGAACCTACTCCGCGTAGGACATGATATCTGTGCACACCTCGCGAGATCCTCCTTCCTTGAGTTAGGTTTAAGCACAAAGCCTTCTTACAAGATGCACACAAGCTTCTTACAATCACTTTCACTTAGCTCTGCAAGTTCTTAACACACAGTAAGCACAAATCCCTTTGCAGTCACATAGATCAAACTCTAGCACTTAGCATCTTAGCATCTTCCTACATCGCCTAGATATCTATTTATACATTACAAATGGGGCCTAAACATGGGTAAACCCATACCCATTACATAAACCCTAAACCCAAAGATTCCCTAAGAAGGGGTCGCGATCCTGCAATTTCCGCTTCGCCTTCAACCAGCCTATCGAAGTCCCAAAATGGTCAAACATGACCAAGGTTCTCCAAAACTTGGTCAAGGGCTGACACATACGTATGTTTCACTACTAACAAGTCATGTACCTATTTAAAGATTGATATAAGTTGAGGATTGAATCCTCTTCTTAGTTGGTGTTGAGTTCTGTAAGCTAAGTCTTGCATTGCAGAGTTGGTTCTCTTATGGAGTTGTAACTCTATTCAGTTGTTGTTGATAAACCCAAGGATTGTAGTCCATAATAAAAAGAAAATTGTACATACATCTTGTGTTCTTTGTGTTCTTTATGGTGATGGTTTGTTGATGATATATGTTCACATACAACTGGTTATAAATGACATTAATAAGTGATGAGTAAATGGTGATTGCTAACTAAGGAGTTTTTGTGAAGGGAATTTTAATAAGATCCCTACATTGATTCTCCCCCCCTCTCAGTGTGGCCAGTGTGTCCAACAATTGGTATCAGAGCGATGCCTTCACTATAAGAGTTAACAATATTGGAGGAGATCCATGGACACATAAATTTATAATGAAGTTCCAATCCTTGATGAGAAAAATTATTCAACATGGAGAGTAGAAATGAAAGTGCATATGAAGGAAAAAGGAGCAGGAGTTTGGAAAGAAACTATTGGTGGATCAGTTCCTTTGAATAACATGTCAAAGTTTGTAGCTCAAAAGGAAGAAAAGAATAATGATGCATTGGCTCTCAAAACCATCTTCAATGGACTCTCAAGTTCTATAAAAGAGAGCATGGGACAATGCACTTCTACCAAGGATCTATGGATAAATCTAGAGAAGACATACCATGGAAAAAAGGAAGACACTAAAGACAACTCCACCAAGAACAATGAAGGTAAATAATCTCCACAATCCTCTGATTTCAATAATTCTAAATGTGATGATGTTGAATGTTTCTCTACATGTGAAGAAGAAGATCTAGAAATAGTTTGTGAAGAATCAGATGATAATTATCCCATGGAAGAAGTAGAAGAATAGCATTCAAAGCTTAAAAAGAAAGTTGATTGGGGTCTATATGAATACAACTATGACCATAGTTATATAGACTATAGCTATCTTTCGTATAACACTAAAAGGTTTCTTGAAAAGAATTAAAAGCATATTTTGAAACTAAAGAAAATGCTCAAGGAACAAGAAGAAAGTAAAATGTATCAATTAGAAGAAAAAGAATAAGAGATCAAAATACTAAAGAATGGAATAGAAGAAAATAAGAAGGTAGATAATGAGTTTATAAAAATTCTTGAAGTTAATATCCATCTTAGGACCCAAACTAAAGAAGTCAAAAGGTTTGAGGAAGTACTAAAGAATCAAGTAAATGAAAAGGAAGAGTCGTGTCATAAGTTGGAAGCTAAGTTGTTGATCTTAGAAAGAAAGTAGAGAAGTCAAACAAATTCTTGAACAACTCATCAATATTGAATGAAATCTTGGATAGTCAAATATCACCAAATGATAAATCAGGTCTTGGATACAACAAAGAAGCTACACATGTTGAAGCAAGCACCTCAAAGAAGCTTGAGGTAAGTCCCTCATTCTCGAAAGATGGAAATAATGTTGCAAGTCAAACATCTACAAAAGGGAAGGAAACTTTCAAAATAACAAAGAAAGGAAGACATCAAGAATCTATATTTACACCTGAAAGCAAATTCATAAGAGAAATACCTTCAAGATGGACACCAAAGAAAATGTATGAAAATGTTTTTCATGGTCATTGTTAATCATGTAATGAATATGGTCACAAAGATTTGGAATGTAGATATTATTAAAGGAGAGATAATGAAAGATTTCATAACACCATAATTTGTTGGAGATGTAATCAATTAGGCCACATTGCTACTTATTGTCACACCATGAGATGTTGTAGTTGTAGTGGATTTGGCCACAAATCCTAGGATTGTTGGAACACAAGAAGACAATCCATGAGTAATTTTTCATATAGTATGACTAGAAGAACAAATGAGGCTAGAAGAGAAGACAATGTTGAAAAGATGGAAGCTCAGAAGTGGATGAAGAAGACTGAACATTCAGAACAAAATAGCATCCCTAAGGAAACCTCAAGCTTGACTTCTTCAGTAGAATATACGGGTTACATTGGTAACATTCACATACATACGTGACCTGACATATAAATAGGCCACATACATACACGAGATGACCTATAAATAGGTCACATACATATGCAAGTTGTCTGTATAGAAGGTCACATACATGTGGTAAAAGTCTTGGAAAGTAGGCTGTGAAAATAAGTTGCAGCTTGGTATGATGGTATAACTATGTGTTGCAGGGTCTGACATGGTTTGTTGTAGGGTCTGGCATGGTTTGTTGCAGGTTTTCATGATTACATGTTGGCATACGTAATTTTTGTATGTATGGTGGTGACATATGGTGGAGTGTTGAAAGACTATCTTGGATGCATGGTACTAACCCTATAGTGTGGATTGAAATATTTTTTTGTTGAATGTTGGTTGTGACAGTGAAGTTATAGCACATTGGTTATGAGATATATCATGATGATGCTAGCTAGAGATGTCATTGATCTATTGAGACACACTTCTAGTACATGTATCTTTAGATGTTTAGTATTTTCTGTAGTGAATGGAGGTTGAGAAAGATATGTTAGGGTACATGGCTAGTACATATTTGAGTTCCATTGATATATCTTATGATGTATTATTAGAAGCATATTTTTTGGATATCTTGGTGCATGCATTTGGCATGTGGTTGAGCTACATATTGGGATATTTATTTGATGAGTTGATGAGGTGGTTATATTGTACATCATTGATGAGTCATATAGTTGATGCATGTTTGGTACACTTTTGGTACACTGATAGAGGAACCTTCTAGCAGTATGATTGGCACATGGTTTATGGTTGATATGGCATACATGTATGAGATCACATCTTGATTGTAGCTCATCTTGTTTGGTGCATGGTGGATGCACTTGCTTGGTAAAGGTGGTAATACATGTTTAGTGCAATGTTGATGCACTCATAGATGACACATGTTTGTGGGTGATAGTACTTGGCTAAACTACACAATTGGTATTACTTGTTTAGCATATACTTTGGTACATGATGTATGGAATACCATAGTTGAGACACTTGATTGTTTGAGATACATGGTTGTGGCACTTGGTTCATGGTAGAGGCATATTATAAGTGATATGACACTTATTTGAGGCACATGGTTGGCATGTTGGTAGAGGCATTTGGTTGGTACACAGTTGGCATATGGTTGATACACTTCATTGATGATACTGTATGGTATTGATGTACATAGGTGTTGAGCATGGTTCACACACAATATGGCACAGGATGTACTTGGTTGATGTTTTTTTCATGATTATATATTCATTGTTGACATATATTTTGCTTCATGATGTATGGTATGGAACGAGTTTGATGCATGGATAGGTCCAAGGATAGTCATAGGAAGAGAAGATCATTCTTGAAGAAGTTGATCTATGTTATGGTTTAGCAGTAGCATTTGCAGTAGAAGCATATTGTAGTGGTATCATATTGTTCATATTGTAGAGAAGATAGGGGGAATCATTCTTCTTCCCATGATTCCAGGTGGAGATACTTATCAGATGCAAAGATAAATACTTGGAGAAAGAGAACAGAGGCATGGTTCCAAGGGTAGTGATGGTCATAGGGGGATCATGAGCGATATATCTTCATCATTACATCAGAGTGATATCCCTTGTTCAAAAGGGGAGATATTATTCAGAGGAATATCAAAGGCATTCAGGCAGGGGGAGCAACCCCAAGGAGAGTTTAGGCAGGGGCGATAGCCCCAAGGAGAGAAATACACTTTTCCATTGATGTCAAAGGGGGGGAGATAGTCACACTGATGTGATTGAGATGAATATTGATGAAGAGAATGTCCATGTCTACATGTTTCCATCAATGATTGGTGTTGACATCAATGTTGGTATTGCCATCAATTCCAAAGGGGGAGATTGTTGGATCATATTGTCATTGATGTCAAAGGATTGATGTCAAAGGAACAATGTCTTGTCATAGTATATTGATTAAGTATGTATAGTCATGCATAGATGAATATGGATCGATGTGGTTTAATTTGTATGTGATGCATAGATGGATTGATTGGATAATGTGGTCATGCATGGAACCAATGACAAAGGGACAATGTCATAGTGATGTGTTCTCATGGGTTAGTCTAGTTGGATTGATGTAGAGATGACTCATTATTATCTTGTCATCATTGATAGGAAGTACAAATGGATGAACTCCAAAGTGGTCCCCTTATGGTGAAATCCCTCATGGGAAGACGCTTTGCAGTTGAGTTATCCTAGAAGTATGATTAGAAAACCCATGCTTAATTATGGTATAATGAGATGAATATCAGTGAATTTGTCAGTGAAAATATTCTATATGGATAGTTTTTGTCATGCCATTTCCAGTGGTATCTGGAACATCACATAACTCCTCACGGTTTGAGATTTATGGCCTTAAGAAGTTGGAGGACCCTCATATGTTGGCTAGAAGCCCCAAAATGTCAAAGGAGTCAAAGTTCTTACATAGAAGAAATTATTTAAATAATAAAGTGAAGTGATAAATTCAAAGAGGATTATTTAAATAATAAATTTAATGCAAAACTTTCTACTTATGGAAAGTGGTTATAAGTGGGTTAACCTTAAAATAATGAAAGTGGGTTAAATGGACAAGTGGCCATGTGAACAAAATGGCTAAGTGGACAAATTTGGATAAAGGTGGCTATGTGAAAAAATGGTTATGTGGATAAAGTGGATATGTGGACAAAGTGGCCTAATGGATGCTTCTAAGGAAGCTACTTGGAGAGTATAAATAAGAGGCAAGGGTCTCTTGTAAAGACATATCTCTTGAGCATATATTGAAGATCTATTCTAAGGAAGAGAGTGATTGCAGGATCTCATGGAAGCATCAAAGTTTCTGTAATTCTGAGATCTTGATGATGAATGTTTTGGAAGTTTAGAAACCCTATTTTCTGAAGGAGTACACGAGCAACAGTGGACCAGAGAGCGTACATACGGGGGCTACAGTGAGGTAGGGCACGTACACACACAGGATGAAAGAGATCAAAACACATAAAATTGAAGAAATTCATGGATATTTGAGTGTGATATGGTGCCATGTTCCTGAAGTCTGAAGCAAGTTCCATCTCTACATTATATGGGCTCAGAATTGCCATAGAAGTTCTCATATGGTTACATAATTGTTTTGATGGATACAGTTTCTTATGGTATGGTGAATGCTTGAGGCATTATTGGTATAGCTGTTGTGATATGGATTTATTGGTTCATTGGCTAAGTGAGAAACACTCTTATGTTCCAGTACTAATATGGTTGCCATAGTATACTTGTTACTTATAATTGATGGAGTAACATTCATATTGTATGGTTGAGGAGAATAAGCAAGTTGTTGGAGAGCATAGATGTGTTGTGAATGGTTATGGTATATATTGGACAGTGAAGGGAAGAAGTGGATGTGACAAAGGATGCAAAAGATGTAAGTTTTCATGGAGAGATAAAACCCTATATCTTAAGGAGGCACACGCAGGATGCTGTGAGTCAGACCACGTACATACACGAGTTGCACTTTTGGTAGGGTGCGTACATATGTGTGTTTCACTAGTGACAGGTCACATACATGTTGAAAGATTGATATTTGTTGAGGATTGAATCCTCTTCTCAGTTGGTGTTGAGTTGTGTAAGTTGAGTCTTGCATTATAGAGCTGGTGCTCTTATGGAGTTGTAACTCTATTTAGTTGTTGTTGACAAACCCAAGGATTGTATTCCATAATAAAAAGAAAATTGTACATACATCTTTTGTTCTTTGTGTTCTTTATGGTGATGTATTATTGATGATATATGTTTTTGTTATCTGTTGTTGATATATGTTCACATACAACTAGTTATAAATGACAGTAATAAGTGGTGAGTAAATGGTGATTTCTAACTAAGGATTTTTTGTGAAGGGAAGTTTAATAAGATCCCTACACTGATTGACCCCCCCCTCTAAGTGTGGTCAGTGTGTCAAACATTACCTTGATCTATTCATATTTGATTACCCATCCCAATGGACATGGGATAGGATGATCACGAACCTCTAATCCAAGATTTTTTACCAAATTTGTTTCTCTCCAATTTTCCTGTGAATTAGATTCAATCATGTAGGGATATAAATGCTCGCACTAAACCAAACAGGAAAGAGAAGATATAATTAAACAAAAAGAAACAATATAAATTACACAATACATAGATATTTTACCCCGAAAACCCAACATTCTTTGAGCATATCCTGCTCTCTTGTTGTCTTATTCATTCATATAATAAATAGTTAAATGAAAAACCTTGGTTTACACCTATGATATTATCACCATCCTACTCTCTTTCTTTACACAAGAACAACCCTACAACCAAATCAGCTTACATATACATGATCATTACCATTCTTCTACAATATTAGCTTTTACAATATTACAATATTACAATATTAGATCACACCTTATTTATAGGATTTATAGTATGAAAACCCTTAAATCATGGCACCAAAAACAATCACATATCCATGTAGATGATTGTCCACAAGATTGCGAATATTAGGATTTTGTTACAACCAACTACCCGTTGAACTTTAGTCGGCTACGAACTAGTCGACCACTAATCAACCTTTAGTTGGTATTCAATCGGTTTCCACTTGACTTCTAGTCTAACTATTTTTGGATGACCTCTCAACCTTTCAATGGATTAGTTTGACCTTTGACTTAACCATCAACTCGACTTAACCGTCAGTTGATCTTTACCCTAGTCAATCCACCCGGACTAGCTAGTCAGTTAGAATATTTTCCACTACAAAGAATATAACAACCCAAAAGAATAGGGTGTCTATCTTAGTCTTCTTGATCTAGATATTGATGTGGAAGAGATTATCATTTCTATGTCTTCCTTGTAATAAAGGATACTCAAATTCACCTCTTTTTGCATTGATGTGAAGATAATGTTCTCATGCACATTAGATTTTCTTTCAACCTAATTAGTTGAATCCATGGATAGAAGATTCCTTTTTTTTTATTCCTTCTTTATGTTCTTCAAGTTCAATTCTAGATGTAGTTTTTAGAACTTTTCCTTAGTGTTCCCATCAATGTTCTAATTGTTACAATGGTTTCTAGGATCCTTGCACTAATGCACAATGGTTTTTGTATTGTTATCCATCCCCCCTCTCCACTTCTTCTTCCCCTCCTTGGAATCTTACGGGTACTCTTTTTACTTGGTACTACTTGGCTATCCTTTCTTGTGGACTATGTTTTCCAAATATTGTGGCTGTACACATGCCTCATCCACTATCCTTAGCTCTAATAACATCACTTGATTTTGTAGATGGCTATGTAGGTCCCCCATATACTTTAGGAGTACAACTGGGTTCTTGGGAGAGATACCCGGTATGATGACCATCTTTCTGAAATCGATGGGGAGTTCCTATACACTCTACCCTTGCTTGTGTTTAAAGTAGTGCCACCAAATCCATTGATCCTATACATACTAGATAGGGTATAATTGGGACTTTATGAGGGTTTTGAAGTCCTCCCACCTAGTTATTGATGGATCACCCTCTAGCCTAAGTGTTTTCGCACGACTTTCCCACTAGGTTAAACCATGGTCCTCTAACTTCAGTCTAACAAATGATATATTTTGTTCTTCATCTATATGGTAAGTACTAAAATAAAATTCTAGTTGTTGCAAATAATGATTTAGTTTTAATGCATTGATCTCATCTTGCTATGGCTTTATGCCCACCTTTTATTCCATATTGAATAAACATTGTGAATGGTTTATGGTACTGGAACCCAACTTCTCTTTCCCAATTTATTTTTATGACTCATTTTTTGGGTCTTCGTTATCCCCGAGTTTCTTGTTTGATTTGATATCTAAGTTCAAGCTTCTAGCTTCTCCGAATGATCCAAGATTTCCTTCTAGATCCTCCATGAGTAGGGACATATAGCGAGATATGGCAGTGACTTTCTCTTCTAGTATTACAAATATATCCTCTAGTTCCTTTCAAGGGTTGTTATGAAAATACTCATCAACCATGGCTAGGGTTCTATGAGTTTCTTCTTAAATCGATTCTCGGATTCTTTCCACTTTCCACAAATACCACAAATAAACCTTCTCTTATACCAATATGATCTATAAGATCTTGTGGATATTCCACTGGAGAGTTTGTCATACAAATCTAATAAAATATTAAAATATTTATTGTGAAGGTTAATTTCCTTTAATCTGATATTCTTTAATTACTGGTTTTCTTCTTAAAATGTATGAAATAGATGAAATGAGAAAAATAAATAACATAAAAATATACTCACACACCATCCACAAATAAACACAGATATAACCTGGGAAACCCAATACGCGAGAAAACCCAACTATAAGGGTGCTTTAAGGTGAGGTCACTTTTATCTCTTTTCTTCAAATGCAAGTACAAAGAAATAGGTACTCTCTATGGAGTTT
This sequence comes from Picea sitchensis, assembly GCA_010110895.2. Classification (NCBI taxonomy): domain Eukaryota; kingdom Viridiplantae; phylum Streptophyta; class Pinopsida; order Pinales; family Pinaceae; genus Picea; species Picea sitchensis. The sequence continues at coordinate 39,112 of SNQJ01S0077368.1, read as the reverse complement.
CTTTTGACACTATGGCCTATATGGCTACTACAAAATCTATCCTCCTCTATTATGCTACCAAAATACCACTCCTAGGTGTTCTTCTCAGCTATGGAAACAATACAATTCTAAAGAATGAAACCCCTTCTCCTTCTAGTAGGCTAGTACTTAGCATCACCCGATAGCCATCTAGGGGTACGTTTTTTACTTCCTCGACCCTCAATTGTGACAAGGTTTTGTACCTTCTAAAATATTGTTGACATCCCATACATGACTCACCCTATATGCCTGATTAATGCAAGTTGACATGGCATCCACTTGAACCATGGTTGTCAACACGATAGGTCAACTTGTGGGAGACATAAATTTTGCATACGAGCTCATATTGACATAATTTTTGCATCGTTGGAAAGGTCGTGATGTGTAGATAAACATGAAGGGGACCTAGCTAAAACTGTGAAATTTTTGATCCCCAAAAAATATTGTTTAATGCCTCAAAATGACTCTAGAAAGGTTTTGAACCCTAATTTTCCAAACCAGGACCTACTATTAAAACGACCTTGCAAGTTGATTCCTCCAATTTTTTCCACTCTGAAAGCATCAAGATAGATGACAAATAATATAATGATCTAATTTAAGTCGAACAATTTAACTCAACAATTGGAAACTTTTAGTAACTCAAGAGTTGGTAGCTTGGAATAACTAAAAAAAAGGAAAATTCAAATAGGATCGAAAGGTTCACGAGAAGGATCCAAACAAGGGGGATTGCAAATCAAAGAAGAGTCTAAGAAATATTAATATTTGGAAAGGAACTCTTAGAACCTATGGAAAATGAGATATGGAAAATATGAATAGGCATATCATTTATGGAAGTAATAAAATTGTTTATAAACTTGTTTTATTTGTAATAATAAAAAGTTGTGTTATCCTTTTTTTCCATAAGAATTATTTTTTCATAATTTATAATTAAACACTTTAAAATAAACATCAATTTAATTACAATATGAAAGTCCTAGGAAGCTATGGAGCCTTTACTCAATTATTTTCATAATTTATAATTAAACACTTTAAAATAAACATCAACTTAATTACAATATGAAAGTCCTAGGAAGCTATGAAGCCTTTACTCAATTAGAAATAGCAAACCCTTCACTCTAAGGTCCTTCAGTGATAAACTTTTGCCAACAAACCCGATTTGAAGAAGGGAGACCTTATTTATCCATTAATTAAAGCAAACATGCTCTTGCTTAAGTGCCTTGGTTAGTGCCATCCCAAAGCTATTTTCTCAATGTAATTTTGTGTTTGGCATGCACTATTATGCCTGAGGCAAGTAGGCATTATGACAAATCTCTGTGGCGGTTGATGTTTGCAGTGTTTTCTTGAGTTATTCAAACCCTATTTGAAGAAGCATGGCCCTATTTATGTGCCCTTGGTAGTGGTGCCCTCCAGCTGTTGCCTTAATGTAATAGTTTCGTTGTGTTGGGAATCCAGTAGTGGGTCCGACTCTGAAAATTGGATAACTCATTGCTATTACTCTGTATGAAAATCTACAGAGGATTAGGTTGAGTTAAACGACATAATCCAAACCTAACGTGGCCACGTCATGCACATATGTATATAGTGGAGAGATGCATTTCTATGTGTCGTCATTGTAAATGCCTACTCTCTTTGTCGAGTTGCAATTTATGAGTGATGTCTGGTTCAGTCAGAATCACATTCGCATTGACTTCATTCCAATAATTCTGTTAGAATCACATTCACATTGATTCCATTTCAATAATTCTAGGCATAAAATGGTGAGAAATCTCCACAGCTGCAGTCAATTACAGAAAACAATTGAAACCAATTAGCCTTCTCGTTCTAATCGGGAGTAGGTGATCCAGGTTTTAGCTACTCATAATTAGCTGCACACATACTCGGAAAATTAGAATTTTTAAAAATATAATTAGGATATCAATTAGAATTTCTAAAAATATACTTAGAATAACAATTATATCCTAACTATATATTTAGTCTGAGTGGGTCTAATGATTAAGAACATGTGTTTTCTCTTAAGAGATTACAGGTTCAAATCCAGAAGGATAGGGTATGTAAAAAAATGATAGATTATTACCAGACTTTACCTTCCTAGACTTTACCAGTCAAATCGCAACTACAATCATTATGCGATATTATGCGACAAAACACACACTTTCAGTGCACTTATCCTATCGCTGAAAGATACTGTTCAGTTTCGTCTTTTGCTCGAGTTAATGTCGACAGAGACTGATGTCGATTAGAACCTCCAAATTCCATGAATGCTCCAAGAACAACAACCGTCCTTCACTTTGTGTTCCAACCATCCAATAAACGGGGCAAGACTTGACAGTTCTGAAATTGCAGAATAGTGCAGTGTGTGTACATTTGCAATGTTTTCCCCACAGGCGATGTTGTTGCATGTTGTCTTTCTTAAAAATTTATCAAATGGATCCATCATATCGCTGTCGTGTGATTAAAACGTTGACCTATACTTCTAATTATCCGGGTTAAAGGTGTTATACCACTCAGTCGGCGAGGTTTTATGAAATTGTGCAACATTGCAGCCGGGGATTTTCTCCAGGACTATTTCTTCATTATTTTCTAAGCTCAAGATCAGAGCTGTATTGAAAATATCATGCAATGCCTTACCTTCTATATAATATAAGGCTCTTAATTCTAAAATCGCTTGACTTGGTGTGTTGGCACTATTATTCGTAAACCCTAAGTTTAACAAGCTGGCTAACAATAAAGGCTGCTAATTCAAAAATCGCTTGACTCAGTGTGTTGGAACTATTATTAGTAAACCCTAGGTTCAACGGGTTGGCTAACAATAAAGGCTCTTAATTCTAAAATGCTTGACTCGGTGTGTTGGACCTATTATTAGTAAACCCTAGGTTCAACAAGTTGGCTAACAATAATACATTAACACCCACATTTTCAATATTATGATACACAATAACGTCTCACCTAACACATTAACGGACATTGCAAAAACAGATATGATTAAGAGGGTATGTCATAACTCAAACACATATTTATTAAGTGTTCACACACAATATGCAAACAAATATGTGAAGGGGAATCATATCACATTCATTTATACTAACATGGAGTCATTACAATTAGTTTCATATTAGCTACAATTGTTTACAACGTGGCACATCCAAGATTGTGGATATGCCAGCACTTTCATTTGGCAGGTGCGCTCCTCTAATGGGTGCAATAACATGCAATGTGCACACAAACCCAAAATTATGCAAAATGAGGTGTCAATTAGCCCCCAATGCTATGGTTGTCTAACCTTTGAGAGGTCTAATGGGTGCATTTACCACCTTTGAGAGGTCTAATGGGTGCATTGACATGCAATGTGCAGAGAAACCCAAAATTGTGCAAAATGAGGTGTCAATTAGCACCCAATACTATGGTTGTCTCGCCTTTGAGAGAATAGAATTTGTTTTTGCAAAATTAAGCCAATGAATTCAAAGCTCTCGCTTCTATTAATATCTGAACTACGAGTAAGTTTGTTGAATTTTTTTGTCTACTTGATTTTTAAGTTATGGGTATGTGCAAGCTAATGATGGTCTCTCATGACGTGTTAGTGGCAATGCAAATATAAAAAAACAACAATCTATTAACTTGGAGGGATTATTCAAGGTAATTTTACAATTAATTTGAATATGGTGTAAGAAGATGAAAAGTAGGAAATTCAATTATGTTTATAAGTATACAACATTTATTTATAGAAATTGTGAATAACTATGTGAAATTTGATTTCTTCTAAAACTGGTATGTTATTTTTCCACCAAAATATAAGGTATATGATTTTGTTCGTGTGTTGAGTACTTTAACTATGGAATTTCATTCCAAAAAATTGCATAATTGTAGAGAACTCATTTTTCTAGTGCGGTGTATTTTTTGGAAATTTATAATATTAATTTCATATTTGTTTAAAATAATGATAGTCGGTTTATCCTTGAAATTACAACACCTTTTGTGCTAAGAGGGTCTTAACATAATCAAAATAATTTTTTTTTATCATAGATATCAGTCTCCTTTAGTGTGACATATAACTCATTTTAGAAATGGTTAAACCGACAAAAGTTTATAGAATAAATAAGAGAGGTATGTATTATAGGATTTTGATATATGCGAAGACAAACTAGATTAAAAATAGTAAACAATATTAATTTAAAAAAAAATCTATATATTTGGAATGTGCATAGCCGACTCTATCTATGTTTGTAGTTTCGTGAACAACTGAATTGTGTAGCCTATAGAAAAATAACATAAAAAACAAAGATATAGAGGGGTATTCACAAAAATGGAGGCTTTTATCAATTTACATACCAAGCCATTAGATTTTTCATCCCGAACCTAAATCTAAGGCAACCAAGTCAGCATACACATATGCTAAAGTTGTCAATCCCACTCAAAATAATTTGAATTCAAAAGAATATGCACACTCTCTAGGAACGTGCACACATTCTGTATAGTGCGCACATTCTCTAGGAACGCACACATGTTCCTAAGAGTGCAAACATGTTCCTAAGAGCGTGTACACTTTCTTATATGATATTTCTTATTTTCCATTCCCTCCCCCCTCTCTCTTCTACATCTACTCCTCTCTCCCCCACACTTTGAATCCCAGTCTCACACCCACTCCCTCTCTACCCTCCCCATCTCTCTCTCTCTCTACTCCTCTGTCTCTCCATCCCCTATTACCCACCCTCTCTCTTCTACTACTCTCCAACCCTCTCTCTCTCTCCTCATTGTTAGTCTCAATCTCACTCTCTCTTTTTCCCTCTTTCTCTCTCTATCCCCCCTCTTCGTCTCCCTTTGTATCCCCCCTTTCCCCTCACTC
>SNQJ01S0077368.1:0-16516 GCA_010110895.2 Picea sitchensis | reverse complement strand
CTTCATTATGTTCCTTTACAAGATCCTGGCTTGCAGCCAGACAAGTGAAAGTAGAAAACAAAGAGCCTTATAGAAGAAGATAAATTTGCCGAAAATAGGTGATAGATAAGATTTTTTCGTTATTTCAAAAGAAAACGAAAATGGTAAGGCAAAGGTGTGAATTCCAAAAAAGTCTTTTTTTTCAAACAAAGGTTTTTTTTAAAAAGTGCAGTGATTGTCTCGTAAGTGTGATAGTTCACTAAAAGAATGATTTCAAAATCTAGGCCCTAAGAGTTTCACCTAGAATAAGATAAGAGGTATTTAAAATAAACAAAAAAATGAAAAGCGTCTCCGAGAAAGAGTTCCAAGAGTTGGGTTCAATTTATGACCTATGTTTTTCGATTTCCAGGTCTTTCTATGTCTCCCCTTTCTACCCTCAGTTTTGTCTTCTTAAAAAACCAAGCTTCTTTCCGTGTTTCCCACAAAAGGAGAAGAGATTACATCTTAACTTTTGAAGCTGAAAAACAGTTCTTAAAAGGTAGACTAGTCCTCATAAATCCTCACTCTCCGACTAAACAAAGTTATGCTAAGGTCGATCCTAACTCTCCTAGTTTTCTTAATAGTTTTCTAAGGATTTAAGCTTGCTCGAAGGAAGACCCCTGGAATTAATCTTCCCCTTTTTCTTTGCGGACTAAGGTATTTTGAAAGTTAAGAGAAGGTTGGTCTATTGTAATCAAAACAAGTTGACAAACATCCACTGAAATTTTTACACAGATACCATCCCTGGTATATTAAGTACCACTGAATGCCCCCACTTCGTATTCAAAAAGTAAAATATAAGACAAATGGTGAAAGGAAATTCATATTTGACTTCCCCCATCTAGTCCAAAAGAGGATGAAAGGAAATTCATTTAAATGATTTCCCTCGTCTTAGTAAAAAGGGATAGATAACTTCACTGGGGTATTGAACAGGCTCACTGGCAGTGAAGCAATATCTAAGGTTAAATGCATAATTAGGATTCGAAGTGGTGAAAGGAAATTTAGTAAAAAGGGACAAATAACTTCACCGGGGTATTGAACAGGCTCGCTAGCAGTGAAGCAATATCTGAGGTATCTGTAAGGTTTTCATACTTAAATATCACTCTACTCTAGTTACCAGTTTTTTCGAAACCGGATCTGCATCCCAAGTCCAGACAGGGCTCCCCAATTAAAAATATGAATTTTGCTTCGTTTGATGCAAGACGAAAGCCACAAAATCTGTTGGGTTTCCTAGGATTGTTTTGATCATCTTAACACTAACTTAATTTCAATAACGAGAAGGAGAAGATCATGAATGGGACTGCAACTGAGTTTACAACAAATGAGAGTTTTGAAAATATTTTCAGAAGTAAGGATGAAATCTCTTTTTCCTCTGTATCCCCTTCATTAGCAATTTCTACAAAGATAAGCCCTTGACTCCATTAACCCAATAAAGGAACTAAGTCTACACGTTCTCCAAGTCCCACAAGGAGACGAGGTCCCCAAATGGAGTCTATGTTAAAACATATTTTAAAATTTTTTAATCTCAAGACTAAAGCCTTCCTTTTTCGCGTTTCGAATTTTCAAGAAGCATAACCCTCACTTTCATTTCTAAAAGGCCAGTATCGAAATCCCGACAGATTTTATTTTAATAATAATAAAAAACAAAAAATAAGACTAATAAAAAAGGGGTTTTTGGGATTTGGGGTTTATTAAGAACATAGGTTTTAATACATATCAAATCGTGAAATCCCAATCCCCGATTTCCTGAAAATTTGAAGTAAATAATTATTAAAAGTAAATAAGTCATATCGCTATTTCAGAAATCAGGATGCAGCGATAACATACCTCTTGTCAACTCGATCCCCTAAATCCCAAAACGTGAAATCCCAACTCAAAATCTTTGTTAGTCTAAATTAATTATGTTTCGGAGGTCAATCCTTAATCCTGATTAATTAATTCACTAAAACAAAAATTCATGGCTTAAGTTAATGATTTCCCAGTTTCGGAAATCGGGATTCATCAATGACATACTTCCTATCAACACGATCCCTCGAAATCCCGAAATTCTTAATACCGATCAATTATTTTTCTAAAACGAATTTAAGTCCTAATTTAATCTTGTCGTAATTTCGCGATTTCGGAAATCGGGATTCAGTGATAACATACCTCTTGTCAACTCGATCCCCGAAATCCCGAAACATGAAATCTTGACTCTTAATCTGTAATTAGTCTAAATTAACTCTGTTTTGAAAGCATGATTAATGACAATCAATTTTTTTAGGTTTTGTTCACGTTTCAGTTTTCGATTGAATGAAATGTTCCAAATTTGTAATTCAAAAGCGCCAAAATGCGGCCACTTAAATAAAGAAAACTGGTGATATGTGACACTAATGCGTATCTTACTAAATATCTACTGCATTAAATATATTGAATTCTTGTCAGTTGCATCAGTCCCTTCATCGTTAAATGAATTAAAAGAGAGTTTGAAGGTCCGTGTTTCGCAACATATTTTGTTTCATACTATCAAGCGTAAGACGCATTCAACCGAGCTCATACACTCTTTCTCTGTGATAGGTTTTCCATCTAACTTAAAGTCATGGCACCGAAAAAAGCACCAAATAAGAGTGAAGATACACAGGAAGGAGATATCATATATGACACTATGCGACACGCTATCGACTCAATTAAATCTTGGACACAAATCTCTGAATTCCTGGAATACAAAATCAAGAATTCTCCTACTGATTCCGAGAATTACTTATGGGATGTAGCAGAATCAGAGCTTCATAAGATCATGGTGTGCCCCTGGCTTATGGTGCACAACAACATGATCAAATGGGCCTTTGAAAAGATTGATATTCCGACGACGATCATTTTAAATTATCAAGGGGTCGTTGTAAGCTCATTCAGGCCAGAACATATACAAGTAATGTATAAGCTCTCACCAAATCCTAAGTACACTTTTAATGCCGATTAGCTGAATTTCAAAGGAAAGAGTGTACTGAGGCAGACCGAACTTATCCCGATTTAATTAGAGAATGGTGGAGATGTCCATCAAAGTTTAGGGCCGATACCCATGGGGTTTATGCCACGACATATTTGAACGAATACATGGTCTATGTAGCCATTATGTTGTGTAGACTTTTCGGGAAAAAGGATCCCTACCATTTTCCTGCAGAATGGGTGCCCTTTTTAGAAGAAGCTTCATAAGGATACACTTTCAACTGGAGTAAGATTATGTCTGATACCCTAGCAAAAGAAGTTTCAAATTACAGAGTTGCAAAATCTAAAGGTCAACCATTGGCCTTTTATATGTCAGCATAAATCATGGATGTGATTTTCTTTGTGACTCCATTTCCCCTGATGAATTGGAGTTGGAACATAACTTGCCCCGAGCCCATTCATGAATATCATTCTACACTTTGGGAAGAAAATGCTAAGGATGCATTTTACAAAATTTGTCATTTTGTAATAATTCCAATGCATAAAATGTTTTATGGCTGTGAACCCCCTCGCATTCCTGAGGTAGTCTCAGAAAATATCAAAGCAATAGTTGACTGGTTTGTTGAAGAAAACTTCTCTTACATTAGGGTTTATGGGTGCTCAATTCCCCCTCACGCACTTCTAAAATTCCTCCCAGACACACTGGTATTGAGGGAGGTAGCATATCAAATAGTAAAAGGTGGTATTGGGATAGAGCTAAAGGTAGCTCAAAACAAATCTTGGCCAATATTCCCTGTGTATGTTGGGAAATTTTCATTACTAAACCTTGGCCATTCTAAAGTGGATGTCAAGGCATTAGAGGAGATAAAACTGGTAGATATTGAGCACAGAAAGCATGACCCTTATCAATTAGTAAGCAGACATTTGATGCACTGTAATTTGAATGCTTATGAACATGAAAAATATTTTTATGATGATATATTCAAGGAGGTTAAAAATTATGAAGAGGTATTCAAACAGGGTACAGGCCTTATCACTCAAATTGTAGAATGGTTTTATATCTTTCCAAAGTCACAGGCGAAGTTGTTTGCCAAAAATTTTGCAAGGTGAATCCACGACTCCTCCTCCAGAGCAGGAAGGGCCTCCCCCAGGCTTTGAAACATATGTACAGGAAAAAGATAATACAAAGGGAAAAATGAAGGAGAGTGAATTTCCTTCACAGGAAACAAGAGTCCCTCAGACAGAAAAATCAGAGACAGGGAAAGGAAAGGAGTTGGAAACATCCTTAGAAATCCCTCAGAGTTTTCCGAAAAAAGTAGGAGGAACAACATCTACAGAACTTGGAAGTCCCATTACTTCCTTGACTCCATTGTAGTCTACTTATGGAAACCCCATGAGGGAGCTCTATACATAAGTGATCTTGAGCCTATTTCTAGAGATGAGATTCCTCCTTCCAATTATTTTTTTAGTAAGAAGAGAAAGGCTATCCTAAAATAGGAAATGCATCCTAGAGGAGATATGATGATTAAAAAGCACAAAATCATTATAGAAGGAGAATTCTCTACAGAGATAGAAGGCACAATGAGAGCCTTAGCATCGGCGAATTTATACTCTATGGGTAGTTTCACAACTATGTTGGAGGAGAAAGAACATATGATAGCTCAGCTACAGGATCAATTAAAGGAGACTGAAAGAAATATCAGTTGGGGGATTAAAAAGGGTATAGAATGAGCTAGATTGAATGAAATTCAAGAGATTCAGACATTAAAAGAAATCTTAGAGGAAGAAAATAAAAAAATATAGGTCACTCAGGCACAATTCCTAAAGCAAGAAGAAACAAATAAACAATTACAAGATATGATTAGTTCCATTTCAAATCAAGTGGTAGAGCTTGAAATTTTCCAGGCCCAAGTATTGGGAATAAATTTGAAGATAGAAGAGGAACAACAGGGAGTGTTTTTAAATCTGGAATTTATTCATAATTACTTTCAGGAAACAAGTAAAGCTTTGGAGAACATTCTACTGAAAGAAAGAGAAGTGAAAATAGCTAGGACGACTTTCCAAAAAGAAGTGGCCATTTCAACAAAGGAGGAGGTCGAAAAGATTCAAAAACTATATGTTTCAGAGCAGGTTAAAGGAGATGTAATACTCAAGGTGTGGGAAGCGGACCTGGTAGAAAACAAAAGAATAACCAGAGAGGTCAATGATGATTTTCAAGGAATTTTTTATCTTTTAGAAAAAGCTTCTTTGAACATTGGAAAAAACAACTGTTTGGGGTTATTAGGAGAAATTAACATTGTCAAGCACCAGCTAAGATTCAAGGAAGATCTGGAGGAAATGAAGGTGGAGTTCCCAAAAATAAAGGTAATCAGTGTCACCAAAATCGACAAATGGATAGTGATGCCGAACTTAAATTTGCAAACTATTAAGTTCACAAGGAAGATAATTGAAGATCGTCTGCCCGAATTACAGGAAACGTTCTTTATATTTGAGGCAAAAGATATACCAGAAGCTCCCAGAGTTTTGGTGAAGTTTTTGCGAAAATGTATTCGTTTTCTTAAGACAGAAGAAGGAAGTTCGTCAACGCAGACATGAAATACTATTTTGTATATTTTCATTATTGAAATAACAAAGTAGTTAAAATAGAAATGTAAACGATTTGACATTGTTCATTCATGTAACCATTAGTCTTAGGAAGTTAGTTAATCACCAACGGGAAAAATGTTTGGTGATCATGTATAAATATATTTTCACAACACTGAGAAAAGGCTTTTGGTTTTGAGGAGAGTCGATTGTATTAAAAAAATTCAATCCATTGTGATATAAATAATGCAGACGAGATTCTGAATTTTGTCAACTTGAAGCTATGTTCTTTAACCCTGTTTACAATATATTTCTATTTTTCTCTTTCAATGTCTTTCTAATGAAGGATCAACTATAAGTTTATTTCATACATCTTTTGTAGTTTGAATTGATTTGGTTATCAAATTATTTACATCTTTTCCTCTGAAATTGCTATCAATAATTTTAAGACCTGTAGATCATTTGAACGATAATATTTAACACTTCATTAGAAATCTTGTTTTCCTCTTTACTTCCTGTTACAATATGAGATTATTTCGTGATTAAAGCCTCATATTTTTTTCAGCAGTTTTTCTTTGTTATTTTACTATTCTCAAAATTATTTCAAGTCCAGGAAACAACCTCAACTGTTATTATGTTATTATTTTGAATTTCAAAACTTTTTTTCCTATTTTCATCCCTTAAAAAATGAAGAAACAATTTATTAAATTCTTTCAAAATTAAATAAAATTTTACTCTCCATGACTATCCCAAATAACAGAGAGCTCAACATAGAACTTGGTCTCCAAGATCAAAATAGCATTGCTTTTAACCTTTTTAATACTATTCTGCAAACAATGACTAACCGAGTTGAATTAGAACGTTCAGGGGCAGCTATTGAGAGAGATATTAGCATCCAAGAACAAAGGGAAGCTATACAAAGGCAGTTGGGAAACCAACTCTAACTTATCCTTCCTTTTTATTTTTACCCTTTAATTACCTTTATCTTTATAGATGCCTTGACGATATACTTTAGAACCTTAAAGTATAAATTCAGGAACAACAACATCTGCCCCTCTCTCCTACATTTACCTCTCTCTCTACCCCCCTCTTTGTATTCCTCTCTCTCCCTCTCACACTCTCACACACACTCTTTGTACAACCTTTCTATGCCTTCCTCTCTCTCCCTCCCACACTCTCCCAGATATCTCTCTATTTTCCCTCTTTTTCTTCCTCTCTCTCCATCTCACACACTAGAAAGTTTGGTACATTGCAAGGCAAGGCATGGTAAGGAAAGACATGGCCTTGACCTATACATGGAAAAGCATGGAAAGACCTATACCTAGACCTAGACTTAAACCATGACCTAGACCTAGAGCTTTCCTTGCCATGTCTCTCTCTCTCTCTCTCTCTCTCTCTCTCTCTCTCTCTTTGTCATTAGTCTTAATCTCATTCTCTCTCTTCCCCTACTTCTNGGGACTTCAAATGCTTGGTCCCAAACCAAGACTCCCATGCCCCAGGCATGGTTACCCTGGACCCAGTCCAGGGGCCCTAGACATATCTAGGGTCTTCATCAATTTGGTCCTAGACCACATAGCCCAGGAGTGCACTAGGGGCCCTAGATATTGTCTAGGGTCTTAGCCATCCTCCAGGAGAATGGCTCTCGCTGCTGCATGTAAATTTAACAAGTCATTCTTAGGAAAATTAATTTTTTTAAGAAGATTTATTCCAAACTTTGTTGAAATCGTGAAATTGATCACATATATGTTAAAGAAAAACAGTGAAGTGAAATGGACAGTAGAGGCCAAAGCATCGTTTGCCCGCATCAAGAAGGTTATAAGCGAGGCGCTCGTACTAGTAAGCCCTAATTATCTAAAGGGATTTCTTTTTTGTTCATTCGCCTCCGAACACACACTCGCCGCGGTTCTCCTCCAAAAAAATGGAGAAGGTTTCGAGCAACCGATAGCCTTTTTCATCCAAAGTCTTAGAGGCACTGAACTTAGATATACTATAATGGAAAAACAAGCATATGCTATGGTGAAGGCGTTAAAGGATTTCAGAACCTATGTGTTGCATTCTAAGGTGATTGCGTACGTACCCACTAGCTCCGTAAAAGATATTTTGGTTCAGTCTAACAGTGATAGAAAAAAAGGACGATGGCTTGCCAAAATTCAAGAGTTCGATTTGGAGATTAAACCAATGAAACTAGTGAAGGGGTAGGGTTTAGCTAAACTCTTAGCTGAATAAAATTTCAAATCTCTCAAGATAAATGTCTTATAGAGAAGTGAAGAGTGTGTGGACATGAATGAACTTGATGAACAAATAGATGAAATAAGAATCGAAGAGAAATTTGCTTCATCAAATTGGTACACAGACATAGTGTCCTACCTGTTGACTTTGAAGTGCTCGAGTGACTTACCCCCATCCAAATCTAGAATGTTGAAGTTGAATTTGGTCAAATACTATATATCCGAAAGACAATTTTATTGGAAGGACCCACTTGGCTTCCTGTTGGTTTGTTTGGTCGAATCAGAAACAGAAAAGGTCATAAGCCAATTTCACGAAGGAGTATGTGGAGGACTCCACACCTGGAGGGAAATGGCTTATAAGATCCTGAGGGAAGGGTATTATTGGCCCAAACTTTTCTCGAATGTCAACGCCAAGTTCCGAACTTGCAACCCTTGCCAATTGTTCGCAGGTAAGCATAAGCTCCTAGCGATGCCATTGGTTCCAGTCAAAACAAAAGATCCTTTTCAACAATGGGGATTAGATTTCATAGGCGAAATTAATCCTCATTCTAGCGCTTAGCATAGATGGATCCTAACTGCAACAGATTGCTTCACCAAATGGGTGGAGGCTATCCCAACCAGAAAGGCTACAGATTCGGTGGTAATAGATTTTTTAGAAGAGAATATTTTATCTAGATTCGACTGCCCCCAAAAGATAGTCACAGATAATGCTCAGGCCTTTAAATATATAGCTATGGTCAGTTTCTACCAAAAACATAATATTGTGCTTGGTCATTCCACTATGAATTACCCCCAGGGAAATGGGCTGGTTGAGTCTTCAAACAAGAACTTAATCAATATAATTAAGAAAGTGCTAAGAGAAAACAAGAAATCATGGCATGTGCATTTAAATTACGCTATGTGGGCAAATTGGATAGGCACGAAAAAGTCTATCGACACTTCTCCTTTCCAAATGGTATACGGGATAGATGTAGTGTTACCTATAAATCTAGCGCTTCCTGTAATGACACTTTGGCAAGATGAGAAGGAAGAACCAAATCATGTCACAAGAAGGATAAATTAGCGAATTGAAGTCCAACAACACAAGGACGAAGTGGATGAAAAGTTGTAGAAATACCAGGACAACATCAAAACTCTATTCGACCGTAAAGCCAAAGACAAAGTTTTTCTCCCAAGAGATTTGGTTTTAAAATGGGATGCAAGGAAGGAAGACTCGACAAAACATGGTAAATTCGATCACATCTGGTACAGACCGTTCAAGGTAACAACTCCTGAAGGAAAAAATTCATTTATGTTAGATAATTTAGATGGTAAAATCCTCAACGCCCCTGTCAATAGGCGTTATTTAAAACACTATATGGAATAATTGATTTTGAAAATTCCCACTGTATATACCGTTTGATTTTTCTTTTTATTTCATAATTTTCTTTAGTAAGTCTACTTTCAAAAAAAAAACAATAGGTTAATGTTTTTCTAGAAGTAGGGAGATAAAATTTTCAATGTATTCAAATCTTTTAAAATCCCTGATACTCTTCATTATGTTCCTCTACAGGATCCCGACTTGCATCCAGACAAGTGAAAGTAGCAAACAGAGAGCCTTATAGCAGAAGATAAATTCACCAAAAATAGGTGATAGATAAGATTTTTTGTTATTTCAAAAGAAAATGAAAATGGTAAGGCAAGGGTGTGAATTCCAGAAAAGTCTATTTTTTCAAACAAAGGTTTCTTATTAAAAAGTGCGGTGATTGTCTCGTAAGTGTGATAGTTCACTAAAAGAATGATTTCAAAATCTAGGCCCTAAGAGTTTCACCTAGAATAAGATAAGAGGTATTTAAAATAAACAAAAAAATGAAAAGTGTCTCCGAGAAAGAGTTCCAAGAGTTGGGTTCAATTTATGACCTTTGTTTTTCGATTTCCAGGTCTTTCTACGTCTCCCCTTTCTACCCTTAGTTTTGTCTTCTTAAAAAACCAATCTTATTTTCGTGTTTCCCACAGAGGGAGAGGAGATTACGTTTTAACTTTTGAAGCTGAAAAACAGTTCTTAAAATGTAGACTAGTCCTCATAAATCCTCACTCTCCAACTAAACAAAGTTATGCTTAGGTCGATCCTAACTCTCCTAGTTTTCTTAATAGTTTTCTAAGGATTTAATCTTGCTCAAAGGAAGACCCCTGGAATTAATCTTCCCCTTTTTCTCTGCGGACTAAGGTGTTTTGAAAGTTAAGAGAAGGTTGGTCTAGAGTAATAAAAACAAGTTGACAGACGTCCACTGCAATTTTTACACAGATACCATCCCTGGTATATTAAGTACCACTGATTGTCCCCACTTCGTATTCAAAAATTAAAATATAAGATAGATGGTGAAAGGAAATTCATATTTGATTGCCCCCATCTAGTCCAAAAGACGATGAAAGGAAATTCATTTAAATGATTTCCCTCGTCTTAGTAAAAAGAGACAGATAACTTCACTGGGGTACTGAACAGGCTCACTGGCAGTGAAGCAATATCTAAGGTTAAATGCATAATTAGGATTCGATGTGGTGAAAGGAAATTCAGTAAAAAGGGACAAATAACTTCATCATGGTATTGAACAGGCTCGCTAGCAGTGAAGTAATATCTGAGGTATCTGTAAGGTTGTCATACTTAAATATCACTCTACTCTAGTTACCATTTTTTTCGAAACCGGATCTGCATCCCAAGTCCAGACAGGGATCCCCAATTAAAAATATGAATTTTGCTTCGTTTGATGCAAGACGAAAGCCACAAAATCTGTTGGGTTTCCTAGGATTGTTTTGATCATCTTAACGCTAAATTAATTTCAGTAACAAGAAGGAGAAGATCATGAATGGGCCTGCAACTGAGTTTACAACAAATGAGAGTTTTAAAAAGATTTTCAGAAGTAAGGATGAAATATCTTTTTCCTCTGTATCCCCTTCATTAGCAATTTCTACAAAGATAATCCCTTGACTCCATTAACCCAATAAAGGCACTAAGTCTACATGTTCTCCTCATCCCACAAGGAGACAAGGTCCCCAATTGGAGCCTATGTTAAAACATATTTTAAATTTTTTTAATCTCAAGACTAAAGCCTTCCTTTTCGCGTTTTGGCTTTTCAAGAAGTATAACCCTCACTTTTATTTCTAAAAGGCCGGTACCGAAATCCCGACAGATTTTATTCTAATAATAATAAAAAACAAAAAATAAGACTAATAAAAAAGGGGTTTTCGGGATTCGGTGTTTATTAAGAACATAGGTTTTAATACATATCGAATCGTGAAATCCCGGTCCCCGATTTCTCGAAAAGTTGAAGTAAATAATTATTAAAAGTAAATAATTCATATCGCTATTTCAGAAATCAGGATGCAGCGATAACATACCTCTTGTCAACTCGATCCCCAAAATCTCGAAATGTGAAATCCCAACTCAAAATCTGTGTTAGTCTAAATTAATTATGTTTCAGAGGTCAATCCTTAATCCTTACTAATTAATTCACTAAAACAAAAATTCACGGCTTAAGTTAATGATTTCGCAGTTTCGGAAATCGGGATTCATCGATGACATACTTCCTGTCAACACGATCCCCCAAAATCCCGAAATGCTTAATACAGATCAATTATTTTGCTAAAATGAATTTAAGTCCTAATTTAATCTTGTCGTAATTTCGCGATTTCAGAAATCGGGATTCAGTGATAACATACCTCTTGTCAACTCGATCCCCGAAATCCCGAAACACAAAATCTTGACTCTTAATCTGTAATTAGTCTAAATTAACTCTGTTTTGAAAGCATGATTAATGACAATCAATTTTTTTAGGTATTTTTCACATTTCAGTTTCCGATTGAATGAAATGTTCTGAATTTTGAATTCAAAAGCGCCAAAATGCGGCCACTTAAATAAAGAAAAATGGTGATATGTGACACTAATGCGTATCTTACTAAATATCTATTGCATTAAATATATTTAATTCTTTTCAGCTGCGTCAGTCCCTTCATCATTAAATGAATTAAAAGGGAGTTTGAAGGTCTGTGTTTCGCAACATATTATGTTTCATACTATCAAGCGTAAGACGCATTCATCTGAGCTCATACACTCTTTCTCTGTGACAGGTTTTCCATCTAACATAAATTCATGGCACCAAAAAAAGCACCAAAGAAGAGTGAAGATACACAGGAAGGAGATATGATATATGACACTACACCACACGCTATCGACTCAATTAAATCTTGGACACAAATCTTTGAATTCCTGGAATACAAAATCAAGAATTCTTCTACTGATTCCGAGAATTACTTATGGGATGTAGCAGAATCAAAGATTCATAAGATCACGATGCACCCTCGACTTATGGTGCACAACGACATGATCAAATGGGCCTTTGAAAATATTGATATTCCAACGAGGATCATTTTAAATGATCAAGGGGTTGTTGTAGGCTCATTCAGGCCAGAACATATACAAGTAATGTATAAGCTCTCACCAAATCCTAAGTACACTTTTAATGCCGAGTTTTTAGCTGAATTTCAAAGGAAAGAGTGTATTGAGGCAGACCGAACTTATCCTGATTTAATTAGAGAATGGTGGAGATGTCCATCAAAGTTTAGGGCCTATACCCATGGGGTTTATGCCACATCATCTTTGAACGAATACATGGTCTATGTAGCCATTATGTTGTGTAGAATTTTCGAGAAAAAGGATCCCTACCATTTTCCTGCAGAATGGGTGCCCTTTTTAGAAGAAGCTTCATAAGGATACACTTTCAACTCGAGTAAGATTTTGTCTGATAACCTAGCACAAGAAGTTTCAAATTACAGAGTTGCAAAATCTAAAGGTCAACCAGTGGCCTTTTATATGTCAGTTTACATCATGGATGCGATTTGCTTTATGACTCGATTTCCCCTGATGAATTGGAGTTGGAACATAACTTGCCCTGAGCCCATTCATGAATATCATTCTGCACTTTGGGAAGAAAATGCTAAGGATGCATTTTACGAAATTTGTCATTTCGTAATAATTCCAATGCATAAAATGTTTTATGGCTGTGAACCCCCTCACACTCCTAAGGTAGTCTCAGAAAATATCAAAGAAATAGCTGACTGGTTTGTTGAAGAAAACTTCTCTTACATTAGGGTTTATGGGTGCTCAATTCCCCCTCACGCACTTCCGAAATTCTTCCCGGACAGACTGGTATTGAGGGAGGTAGCATATCAAATAGTAAAAGGTGGTATTGGAATAGAGCTAAAGGTAGCTCAAAACAAATCCTAGCCAATATTTCCTGTGTATGTCAGGAAATTTTCATTACTAAACCTTGGCCATTCTAAAGTGGAATACGAGGCATTAGAGGAGATAAAACTGGTGGATATTGAGCATAGAAAGAATGACCCTTATCAATTAGTAAGCAGACATTTGATGCACTGTAATTTGAAATCTTATGAACATGAAAAATCTTTTTATGATGATATATTCAAGGAGGTTAAAACTTATGAAGAGGTACTAAACAGGGTACCTGCCTTATCACCTGTCTTGTAGAATGGTTTTATATCTTTCCAAAGTCACAGGAAAAGTTGTTTGCCAAAAAAATTTCAAGGTGAATCCACGACTCCTCCTCCAGAGAAGGAAGGGCCTCCCCCAGGCTTTGAAACATATGTATAGGAAAAAGATAATGCAAAGGGGAAAATGAAGGAGAGTGAAATGCCTTCACAGGAAACAGGAGTCCCTCAGACAGAAAAATCAGAGACAGGGAAAGGAAAGGAGTTGGAAACATCCTTAGAAATCCCTGAGAGTTTTTCGAAAAAAGTAGGACGAACAACATCTACAGAACTTGGAAGTCCCATAACTTCCTTGACTCCATTGCAGTCTACTTATGGAAACCCCCACGAGGGAGCTCTATACGTAAGTAATATCGAGCCTATTTCTAGATATGAGATTCCTCCTTCCAATTATTTTTTTAGTAACAAGAGAAAGGCTATCATAAAATAGGAAATGCATCCTAGAGGAGATATGATGATTAAAAAGCACAAAATCATTATAGATGGAAAAAAACTTAAAGAAGGAGAATTCGCTACAGATATAGTAGGCACAATGGGAGCCTTAGCATCGACGAATTTATACTCTGTGGGTAGTTTGACAACTATGTTGGAGCAGAAAGAACAGATGATAGCTCAGCTACAGGATCAATTAAAGGAGACTGAAGGAAATATCAGTTGGGAGATAAAAAAGGGTCTAGAACGAGCTAGATTGAATGAAATTCAAGAGATTCAGACATTAAAAGAAATCTTAGAGGAAGCAAATCAGAAAATACAGGTCACTCAGGCATAGGTCCTAAAGCAAGAAGAAACAAATAAACAATTACAAGATATGATTAGTTCCATTTAAAATCAAGTGGTAGAGCTTGAAATTTTCCAGGCCTAGGTATTGGGAATACATTTGAAGATAGAAGAGGAACAACAGGGAGTGTTTTTAAATCTGGAATTTATTCAGAATTACTTCCAGGAAACAAGTAAAGCTTTGGAGAAGATTCTACTGAAAGAAAGAGAAGTGAAAATAGCCAGGATGACTTTCCAAAAAGTAGTGGCCATTTCAACAAAGGAGGAGGTCGAAAAGATTCAAAAACTATATGTTGCAGAGCAGGTTAAAGGAGATGTAATATGCAAGGTGTGGGAGGCAAACCTGGTAGAAAACAAAAGAATAACCAGAGAGGTCAATGATGATTGTCAAGGAATTTTTGATCTTTTAGAAAAAGCTTCCTTGAACATTGGAAAACACAATTGTTTGGGGTTATTAGGAGAAATTAACATTGTCAAGCAGCAGCTAAGATTCAAGGAAGATCTGGAGGAAATGAAGGTAGAGATCCCAAAAATAAAGGTAATCAGTGTCACCGAAATCGACAAATGGATAGTGATGCCGAACTTAAAGTTGCAAACTATTAAGTTCACAAGGAAGATAATTGAAGATCGTCTGCTCGAATTACAGAAAAAGTTCTTTATATTTGAGGAAAAAGATATACCAGAAGCTCCCAGAGTTTTGGTGAAGTTTTTGGGAAAATGTATTCGCTGTCTTAGGACAGAAGAAGGAAGTTTTTCAATGCATACATGAAACATTGTTTTGTATATTTTCATTATTGAAATAACAAAGTAGTTAAAATAGAAATGTAAACAGTTTGACATTGTTCATTCATGTAACCGTTAGTCTTAGGAAGTTAGTTAATCAACAACGAGAAAAATGGTTGGTGATCATGTATAAATATATTTTCACAACACTAAGAAAAGGCTTTTGGTTTTGAGGAGAGCTGATTGTATTAAAAGTTTTCAATCCATTGTGATATAAATAATGTAGATGAGATTATGAATTCTGTCAACTTGAAGCTATGTGTTCTTTAACCCTGTTTACAATATATTTCTATGTTTCTCTTTCAATGTCTTTCTAATGAATGATCAACTATAAGTTTATTTCATACATATTTTGTAGTTTGAATTGATTTGGTTATCAAATTATTTACATCTTTTCCTCTGAAATTGCTATCAGTAATTTTAAGACCTGTAGATCATTTGAACGATAATATTTAACACTTCATTAGAAATCTTGTTTTCCTCTTTACTTCCTGTTACAATATGAGATTCTTTCGTCATTAAAGCCTCATATTTTTTCAGCAGTATTTCTTTGTTATTTTACTATTCTCAAAATTATTTCAAGTCCAGGAAACAGCCTCAACTGTTATTATGTTATTATTTAGAATTTCAAAACTTTTTTTCCTATTTTCATCCCTTAAAAACTGAAGCAATAATTTATCAAATTCTTTCAAAATTAAATAAAATTTTACTCTCCATGACTGTCCCAAATAACAGACAACTCAACATAGAACTTGGTCTCCAAGATAAAACTAGCATTGCTTTGAACCTTTTTAATACTATTATGAAAACAATGACTAACCGAGTTGAATTAGAACGTTTGGGGGCAGCGATTGAGAGAGATATTAGCATCCAAGAACAAAGGGAAGCTATACAAAGGTAGTTGGGAAACCAACTCTAACTTATCCTTCCTTTTTATTTTTACCCTTTAATTACCTTTATCTTTATAGATGCCTTGATAGTATACTTTAGAACCTTAAAGTATAAATTCAGGAACAACAACATCTACCCCTCTCTCCTACATTTAACTCTCTCTCTACCCCCCTCTTTGTATTCCTCTCTCTCCCTCTCACACTCTCACACACACTCTTTGTACAACCTTTCTATGCCTTCCTCTCTCTCCCTCCCAGACTCTCCCAGATATCTCTCTATTTTCCCTCTTTTTCTTCCTCTCTCTCCATCTCACACACTAGCAAGTTTGGTACATTGCAAGGCAAGGCATGGTAAGGAAATACGTAGCCTTGACCTATACATGGAAAGGCATGGAAAGACCTATACCTAGACCTAGATTTAAACCATGACCTAGACCAAGAACTTTCCTTGACATGCCTCTCTCTCTCTCTCTCTCTCTCTCTGTCATTAGTCTTAATCTCATTCTCTCTCTTCCCCTACTTCTCTATTTCTCATTCTACCTCCCTCTTTATCTATCTCCATCTCACTCTTGACCTCTCTTCTGATGTTTCTATCTCTCTACCTCCCTCCCTCCCCTTCTTTCCCTCCTCCATGTCTCTCTACCCTATCTCTCTATCTCTTCATATCACTCTCAAGCTCTCTTCTATTCTTTTTATCTATTTCCCTCCCTCCCCTTATATACCTCTCCCACTTTATCTCACTTTCATGTAATCCTCTCCCCCCCCTCC
>SNQJ01S0077367.1:36497-51690 GCA_010110895.2 Picea sitchensis | reverse complement strand
CTATTTCGTATATCATTTATGTGTATTGTGAAGATTATGCTGGATATTTTACTGTTATTCTGTCATTTCTAGCATTTCATTTCTGTTCTGCATATTTTATATATCTGGTATCTTGCATAATACCATCAGTTTCACAACCACATCTCTTGAGTAAGCAAAATCCATTAAAATTAACACTGATTAATTAAAATTGATTAGAAATGATTTTATTTTTCATTGTACACAAACAAGTATAGGACATAGGGCCTTGGAATAGGTTTTTGTGAGTAAACTTCTCCAAGGCTATTAAACTAAACATATGTGTCTAAACAGGGAGTGGTGAAACCCATTGTGTAATTAGTGACATCAGGAGGCTCTACTCACACTGGAGTTAAGCACGAGGTCGCGCGAAGTTGGTTGCAGAGATAGCCCTCTAATATATTCTTAGCATCATAGATATTTATGGGGTTCTATTTGTATTTGGGGGTCTTGCTAGTACCTTTTACCTCTATGAGAGGCAGTGCTTTCAATATTTCGAGATTTTTACCCTTCCCATATGGTGGAACTAACTTATGATTGTTCGCTTGCGCATTGGTTATATTGTGGTGACTCTAGTTGCTTGAAATAGGTAGCCACATAGGTTGCTTGCAGCGGTTATTTTGTAGGTAACCTGAGTCAGATAAGGGTCAGAAAACACAAATCCTTTATGGATGATTACTTCTCTGAGGGGATTTGAATTACTACATTGTTAAGCCCACGAGGGCCCTTATAATTGATTCTGATACCTCCAATATTTTGAAGGGAGTCTCAGGCCCCTATTGGGCAAGACATGCCTACTCTAGTGAGGGAGGCTCCTTTTCAGCCACTATATCTTGTTTGTGTGCATTGGCCTTGTTTCTTTATCTTGGTGTTCTCTCTGACTATTAATTGGCCCTATGATTTTGTTTTATATCTTGAGTCTTGAGTCATCGTGGAGAAAAACCAGCCTCCTCGCAGGTGTCTTCGTTACTTCCTATATTCCATCCTTTATCTCCTCTTCCTCCATGTCGATTCCCAAAAATGTATTTATTATGGCGAATCCCGCTCTGTCCTCCAAAGTTCCATCCAGAGGGATAAGTTTCACACTATGGGAAACCCCCAACCCAGAGCCCTTTTGGCTGGGGGCAACATATATAACCCTCATTATTCCATTTCCATGGGTATGGTGCCCATACACCTTTTTATGAATTAGTTTGGAGGAGGACATTATCCTACCAGACAAGGCCATGGAATATGCCAAAACCCTGGATGGCCTGCAATCCCTCTATCCCAATATTTCCTAAGAGCATGGGCTCAGATGACGCAACCCCGGCTTCCTTTTCTGGCCACGCTTAATCTGCCAGATTTATCAAAATTAATGAATGAACCTGTGTGCCATGATCCATTATGGCCCCCCATCCCCACCAAGATTTCTTCGGAAATTCCAAAATTTGAAGACAAGACTAGCGAGGATCTAGGTGATCATGTAACAACTTTTCATATTTGGTGCTCATCTAACTCCCTTAATGATGAATCTATTTGTTTGAGGCTATTTCAATGCACCCTCACGGGGGTTGTCGTGAAGTGGTACATTGAGCTAACAGGGGGAACATATGGAAACTTTAATCATATGGTTTTGGTATTTCTCAACCACTTCCATTTGTCAGTTCGTTACGATGCCGACATAGAACTTTTGTCGGCCCTCTGCCAAGATAAAGCCACGTATACACCGGACCATATCGAAGAGTGGCATAGAAGGAAGAGGTTGATCAAATCCTACATTCCTCTATAGTTTTTGTTGGAGTGGTTCCTTAAGTCCTTATTTCCTTATATTTCAAAGGATGTCTCGACATCCAGAGTAACATCTGAGTAACAAATCCAAGGATGACACTAACAATGATAGATCAGATATCAATGTTGGTGAGGGAAAGAAAAAAAAACGGAAGGTGAAGTTTCCTTGTAAGATTTGCAAAGATGATCATCTTACCCACCTCTGCCCCCAAAATCGAGGAAGCCTCGAGGATTTTATCATAGCCTCCTATTGTGCTGACAAATCCATTTTTGCATAATCAATACATGGCCTCGAGGACCTCCAACACCGAAAATGCGTCGAATGGGAGTCAAAACCCCTCGACACATGAAGGTGGCCATTTATGTGTCAATATGGTAAACTCTCATATTGATGTAGCCACTCAATCTCGTGATTACGGTTCTTCACAGAATGTTGTAGGTCCATAGTCTCCTCTTCCTTTAGAAACACCCTTGCAGATCGAAAATTCAGAACCTCCACCTCATATTCTGAAAGGAGTACTAAAGCGATCTGCCCACAATCCTAATACCAGAGCTTCTTAGAACTATTTGATTGTCGAAGATCTAGGTCAAACCCCTTGTGTGATGTCAGCTTTGGAGGTGCTCAAGATGTGTACTTCACATAGGAATTCGTTGTTATCTACTTTAGGAGCTCTAGACCCATGTGGCTTGAAATTTATTAAGTTTGACATCACATATGTTAGGCCTCGCTTACCTTACCACGTGGCCTTTCAAATCCATGTGGAGTAAACGAAAATTACCATCAAACGCAATGTAATTGATGAAGGTGTTGTGACATGTGTGATGTCCCTAACCTATTGGAAAGCCATTGTCTCTCTGACTCTATCACAACCTATGACTATGTTGACCACTTTTGATGGGCGTTCATTCCAACCCCACATAATTATTCCCAATTTTCTGGTCCAGTTAGGTGGAAAGATAGTGGAGGTTGATGTCGCGGTGGTTGATGCACCCCTCAACTATAATTTACTACTAGGGAGTAATTGGACTTATGCCATAACAACAATCATGTCATCTGTTTTTCACAATTTATGTTTTCCTCACGAAGGGAAAATAGTGACAGTTGATCAATTGTCTTTGCGCATTCCATTCCTAATGCATTAGTTGGACCTTCGGTCCCTATGATCGAAAATTATTAGTAGGCAACTGAGGATGTTGGTGTCATAATGTATTCCTCTCTCATGGGTAGCTTTGATTTCATGGCACCAATTCATCACATTCATGCCATTTCCAGTGATTATTCGTTGTCATTGAGGTCTGTTCCTTTTTGTACTTCGTATTTCAATGACCCTTGGACCCTACCTTCCCTAACTATGTCATACGAAGGTCAATCTCACATTGGGATGGAAATGCCACTGTCAGCGAAAAAAGTTGTGTATCAGTGTATTCTTGATGCTAATGTTGCCCATATCCTTTCTCCTCGCAGACGGACGACGAAGATCCTATTCTAGAGCCTGTATGGGTCGTCCAATCTTCTTGTTCGCATGATTTCCTTGAAAATACTTTAACCTCATATGAATCCATCTTAGAGGCCATGTATGGTCCTGATAGGCCTTGGGAAAATATGCATCATCGCTCCTATTTCCTCCCAAATCTTGTTAGAATCAAATAGGATGACTTTAGATATACCTTGAGTGAGATGGTCAGTCACATTTTGGTTCCATTAGAAACACATGGTATTTATGCCGAAGGAAACATGTTGAATATTTCTCCTACCATCATGATCGACATCTCTCGAATTACTGGAAAAATTGAGAACGTATATATCGATGCAGATTGTTTGCTTGAAGAAATTCAGGTCTACACTGATCTCTTCAAATAATTTTGTGATGTATTTTCTTGGTCGTATGAAGAGATTTCAGGGATCAACCCCAACATTGTCGAACATGATATTAAGAACTATCTAGATGCTAGACCTGTTCGACAACATCTTAGAGCTGTTAATCCTAGGAAGGCCCCTGCTATTAAGGAAGAGGTATTATTAGAGGTATAGAAGCTACTTAATATTGGTTTCATCTACTCGATTCCCTTGACTGAATGGGTGTCCAACCACGTTCTCATAAATAAAAAACAAGGAACCATATGCGTATGTATGGATTTTCGAGACCTGAACAACGCTTTTCCTAAAGACAACTTCCTGACGCCTTTTATTGACCAGATTCTTGATGAGTGCGCATGAAACAAAATCTTTTCTTTTATGGACATATTTTCAGGGTATAATCAAATTCAAATCAAACCCAAGGATCAACATAAGATGTCGTTTGTTTGTCCTTGGGGTACTTTTTCATACCGAAAAATTCCTTTCCGCATTAAAAACGCTAGAGCAACCTTCCAATTTTCCATGACCTTTTGTTTTCACAATCTCAAGCATATTATCGAATCTTACCTAGATGATATTGTTGCTCACTCTCGCAAGAGAGTAGACAACTCCACCCACCTTCGATTATTATTTGAGAGATGTCATTACTATCGCATTCATTTGAACCCTCACAAGTGCATCTCATGTGTTAGGTCTGGCCATCTTTTAGGATTCTTAGTATCTCAACATGGGATCATGGTAGATCCTATGAAGGTTGAGGCAATACTTTGATTGCCTCCCCATGCAACATTCAACAACTTCAATGTTTACAGGGGAAGGATAATTTCCTGCGTCGGTTCATAGTGAACTATGCCAATTTAACTAAGGGCTTCATGCATCTTTTGAATAAATATACTCCGTTTATATGGGATGAGCAAGCCCAGGAATATTTCGATGCTCTTAAGAAATCTTTGGTATCAGCTCCTCTTTTGAAGCCTCTAGACTACAATAGAGACTATTTTCTTTATATCGCCGCATCCGAAGTGAAGGTTTCTAAGGTTTTGGTTCAGGAGGACAATGAGATCCATGAGCACATTTTCTTTTATCTCATTCAAAACCTAGTTGGTCCTGAACTTAAATACTCTCACGTAGAGAAACTAGCCTTGATTGTGTACATGCAATTCAAATATTACAACATTTTATATTACTTTGAAAAACTACCATAGTTACATATATCAATACATTTCAATACATCCTCACCAGGTGTATCATAGGGGGGGAATACAATAAGTGGATTGTTATTTTTCAAGAATTTGATCTTGATTTCGCTTCGGCGAAGTCAAAGAAATCGCTAGTTTTTTTCGAGCTGATATCAGACTTCCCTCGACTAGATGAGGACATTTTTCATGAAGATTCATTCGCAGATGAACATATCTTCCTTATATCATCTTTGGACCCCTGGTATGGAGACATTCTAATTTATCTTCAAACCTTGAATCTATCCCAACATATGTCGAGAGACGATCGACGTCATATACATCATCGGGATAAAAACTACCTTATCATCGGCAACACTTTGTATCATCAAGGAGTAGATAATATTTTACGTCGTTGCTTGACTCACAAGCAAGTTGATTCTATTCCCAATGATTGTCACAGTGGGGCTTATGGTGGTCATTTATCTGGGCTTGCGACAACCCAAAATATATTGCGATCCGGTTATTTTTATCCCTCATTTTTTAAAGATTGTGTTGAAGTGGTTAAGAAATGTCACCCTTTCTCGATGTTCTCTCGAAACATGCACCCACACCCATCCCCTCTTCACCCGGTCATTATCATCGGCCCCTTCACCAAGTGCGGGGTATATTTTATGGACTGTAACCCAACTTCGGCTGGGGGGCATCAACATATCATTATGGCCATGGATTACTTCAATAGATGGGTAGAGGCCATGTATACCATTAAATATGATGGTAAGACTGCAACATTCTTCATATTCAACCAAATTATAGCCTTGTTTGGAATACCAAGAGAGATTGTCACTGATCATGGTAGTCACTTTCAGAATGAAATGATGAAAGAGTTAGCATCAAAACTGGGTTTTAAGCATGATCATTCTTCCCCTTACAATCCCTAGGAAAATGGACAAGTAGAGGTGGTGAATAAATCTCTAAAGACCATCTTGAAAAAAACTATCAGGCAAATTAAATATGACTAGTATCCGATGCTTTACCATGCACTTTGGGCATATCGAACCTCGGTAAATAATTCCACCGATTTATCTCCTTTTAAGTTAGTACATGGTGTGGAGTCGATTCTTTCGATTGAATGGGAAATTCCTTCCCTTAAGATGGAAACTGAGCTCATACCTAACACATTTGATCTTAAAGAACGTCTCGTACACATAGAGCATCTCGATGAGAAGCGTCAAGATGCCTCTACGGCTATCGAAGCAAATAAACAATGTGTTAAGGTTTAGTATGATAGGTATGTTTGTCCTTGGTAGTACGCTAAGGGTGACTTGGTTCTCTTGTATGACCAATCCAAAGAACAGTTGGGGGCAGGCAAGTTCAACTCCATGTGGCACGGTCCTTATATCGTAAGATGTGTCTTAGAGAAAGGAGCCTATGAATTGGAATATTATGATGGGAATATGTTGGATGAGACCAAAAATGGGCTCTACCTTAAAAGGTATTATGCTTAAGCTCTCAAATCTTGGGCATGAACTCTTGTATGCTAGTGCATCTTAGTGTATATACATATTTTCCTTTGTGTCATCGACTTGCTTATCAAGTTTTCCCTTGGTTGGAAGATGTTGACGGAGTCTTAGTTTTACTTAGAGCTTGCGGACGATGCCAGTCATCATATGCAGAACATGGCTTCCGCTACTTGGGTCATTTACTCACCTGAGGGCCAACTGGTGTCTTCAGGTGGCATTCATATGGAGCCATCAATGAATAATGTGGTTGATTATAGTGCCATTATAGAGCTATTACATGACCTCATCTCGCATGGTTTGTTATTATAGAGCTATTAAATGACCGCATATACGCCTATGGTGTTAGATGCATATCATGATAGCACACTACAACGTTTGTGAGATGCCATAAGATTTTTACCCATGCATGAGGTACACCCACCACCTGTCGCTGCATAGCCTCTAGAATATCCTCCACTTGAACCATAGGAATCATGTGCATCAATCGACATAGGTTCCCCTGCACATTCTGTAGCACTCTCTCTACATCTCCTCCCGCGTGCTCATCCCATCGGCTCCTCCACCGATATCGTGGGAATCCTTCTGGTCATCGTGGACCTACATCTACGTAACAAATCAATTGTTAATACTTGATAACACAGAAAAATATTTGTGCTTTTTTATTTTTAGTGAAAAACACAAAAAAATTGAAATATATAAAAAAAATACTTACCAATATCACCATAGGCAGAACCTGGTGGAAAAGGCATGTCTAGATCCCCTCTGTAGTTGATCCAACTGTAACAATAGTCGTCAATGGCTATGACCTGTCTACGCCACCATAAAAAGAACTCATCATTGTAGCGGTTGGCACCCTACCACCTGCTAGCCACCTCATCACATGGGTCCACTGTGATAAGGCTAGATCATTATTTCCATATGGAGTAATCTATAATCTAGGGCTCAAGGCTGGAACCCACTCAAAGAAAAAACTACAAAGAGTAGATGCACATCCAAAATTTCCATTTTTCCTTTGTTTGCAATCTGTCAATTGGATCTTCATGTTAGCTAGCAGTGAGGTACACCAGTCATAAACAGTGGGTCTTAATCACTCCACCGCATAAAACATGAGTGGGCTTAATTCCTAGTGCAACGAGGTTGACCCCAAAATTCGTGTAAGTAAAAGCATGACGATATTTAAACTCGGGTTCTCGATCTCTCTAATTGGGAGTTGGCCCCCTACTTTGTCTGTGTCTACAACATAGTGGGTGGAAATGTAGTCCATAGTCATACCACCCCCATCCCCTCGGGCCTTGACATTCACTACCTTGCCCCGACAAGACAATCCTATGATAAAATATATATCATCCACTTCAATCCTCCATGGTTTCCCATCGAGATTGAAAGACTCTGTCTCTAGATCCCAGTAGTTTACTAGCAATTGGAGTAACCTCACTTGAGCCCTCATTCCCTTGAGAGCCCAAAATTTATAAAGGCCACATATTTTTAAAGCTTGTTGGGCCCCTGCATCCCTTCCCACTATTGCATCTATCTCTTCATGCTCCCTCTCCCTCCATTCAATCAACATCCTGCAAAGGAAAATCCATTTTTTGAGTTAAAACCTTTCAAAAATGTGTTCATGGAATTGTACGCAGGCTAACTTGGTAACAATCACATATAGGGTTTCATATATGTGGGAAATCTTCTCTTTTCCCGCGTATATGGGATTGTATATGTGACCCAATGAATTGTCACCCGCATATGCCCTAATTTCCATATTACGCCCTCTAATACTAAAAACATGGGGCCTAAAATTGAAATTTAAACCATTGAAATTGAAATAGAGGGGATGGGCACTTAGTTGGTCCAAACGGTTGCTGATTTCGTTGATCGTAGCTCCCGCAATTGACACTTGAAGATCGTGGGTGAAATGGCCTAAAATGCACTATGTGGGTGAAAAAACTCAAATGGTATGGTAAAATGGTCTATTTTTACTATTAATAGAACTTTTTTTACGCACTTCATATAGTTTGTGATAATTTTCAACCTGATGGACTAAAAGTGCAGTGGAAAAAATTGGTTTTTGGTGGTTTTGTCCAGGATTTGTTGCGGTTTCCAGCATCATACCACTCGTTCATATCTTCGACATGTATATTCTTTCACCAACATATAGGATAGGTTGTCACTATGTTATTCATTCTTGTATAATCCTATGACTGTGATTCATACGCCCTAGGTATGAAACCATTTATTAGAGACACAAAACCTTCTTACTTCTACTAGAAGTGTCATTATTAAGTGGTAGAGACTTATCAAACATGGGTTTCCTAGTTAGAACCATTTTTCCATTTGGTTCCCATGTAGAAGTTATTTGATCTAGGGGATCAATATATCCTCAAAAATCAAAGTGTTGGGAATTGCTTGAAAATGGACTCGTGCATAGGCTTCATCCTCATGATCCTAACACAACTTGAACGGGTTCAAGCGGACATCATATGTGCGAGATATCGCGTTTTGTCCATTTTTCCAAACACGCAAAATTTTTGTTGATTGTACAGTCCGAATTAATCACTCTGCAGACCCTACTGACACGTGGCAGGGTGACTATACTGACACGTGGAAAGTGGTGATGTGGAAGAGGCTGATGTGGCAGTTTATTTGGCATATGCGATGGACCTATCCATCTTAGACATGTGGAATTTTGGGGACCAATGATATGGTGCCACATGGCTTAGACATGGGCTTCCACGTGGCACCCCTCCGTGGTATAAAATTTTGTATGGATTCTGCGGGGTTCAAACCCACGACCTCCAGGAGTGGGAGAGTACTAGCGTATGTCGTGCTTTCAGCTCGCCTACCTGTGATTCTTAACCATAGAGTCTAAAACATGTATTTGAATTGCATTAAGGTTTCAATCGGATGCCAAAAGGGTCAGGGAGTAGATAACATTTTACACCATTGCTTGAATCACAAGGAAGTTGAGTCTGTTCTCAATGATTGTCAGAGTGGGGCTTGTGGTGGTCATTTATCTGGGCTTGCGACAACCCAAAAGATATTGCGATCTGGTTATTTTTATCCCTCAATTTTTAAAGATTGTGTTGAAGTGGTCAAGAAATGTCACCCTTTCTAGATGTTCGCTCAGAATATGCGCCCGCACCCAGCCCCTCTTCACCTAGTCATCACCGCCAGTCCCTTCACTAAGTGGGGGGAGGATTTTATGGACTGTAGCCCAGCTTTGACTGGGGGGCATCAACATATCATTATGGTTGTGAATTACTTCAATAGATGGTTAGAGGCCATGCCTACCATTAAATATGATGGTAAGACTGCAACATTCTTTGTATTCAACAAAATTATAGCCTTGTTTGGAATCCCAAGAGAGATTGGCACTGATCATGGTAGTCACTTTCAGAATGAAATGATGAAAGAGTTAGCATCAAAACCGGGTTTTAAGCACGATCATTCTTCCCCTTACTATCCCTAGTAAAATGGACAAGTAGAGGCGATGAATAAATCTCTCAAGACCATCTTGCAAAAAACTATTACACAAATTAAATATGACTGGTATCTGATACTTTACCATGCACTTTGGGCATATCGAACCTCGGCAAAGAATTCCACCAGTTTATCTCCTTTTTAGTTAGTATATGGCGTGGAGTCAATTCTTCTCATTGAATGGGAAATCCCTTCCCTCAAGCTGACAATTGAGCTCCTACCTGACACATCTGATCTTAAAAAACATCTCATACACCTAGAGCATTTCGATTAGCAGCGTCAATATGCCTCTATGGCTATCGACGTGAATAAACAATGTGTGAAGCTTTAGTATGATAGGTATTTCTATCCCTGGCAGTACACTAAGGGTGACTTGGTTCTCTTGTATGACCAATCCAAAGAACCATTGGGGGAAGGCAAGTTCAACCCCATGTGGCACGGTCCTTATGTCGTGCGATGTGTCTTAGAGAAAGGAGCCTATGAATTGGAATATTATGATGGGAATATGTTGGATGACACCAGAAATGGGCTCTACCTTAAAAGTTATTACGCTTAAGCCCTCAAATCTTGGGCGTGAACTTTTGTATACTAGTGTATCTTAGCATATATACATCTTTTCCTTTGTGTCATCGACTTGCTTATCAAGTTTTCCCTTGGTTAGAATATGTTTACGGAGTCTTTATTTTACTTAGGGCTCACGGACGGTGCCAATCATCATATGTATAACATGGCTTTTGCTACTTGGGTCATTTACTCACCCGAGGGCCAACTAGTGTCTTCAGGTGACATTCGTCTGGAGCCATCAACGAATAATGTGGTTGATTATAGTACCATTATAGAGCTATCACGTGAGCTCATCTCACATGGTGTTCGGTATTTAGAGTTTCTCCTGGACTCCTAGATAGTCGTATGTCATTTAAATGACAATTATCGTGTGCGAGACCCTACTATACTCCGACAATTCCTACGGGTACAATTGTTGGAACAATACTTTGATTTTCTTACTTATAATCACATACCTAGAAGTTCTAATCATGTATTCAATGCATACGCTAATTATATTTTAGATTGGAATTTGTCACATAACTAAGAAAAGAAAACACATTCATGCATGTACACATTGTAACATATATAAGTAAAGCTGAAGACCAATTTTTTTTTTATAATTCATCCTTTCAAAAATATGGTTTCATAGTACAAATGGGGCTCACACCCTCAAATTACATATATGGTTGGTATATAATATGACCATGGCATCTACGCCTATGGCATCGGATGCATATCATGATAGCACACCACAAGGTTTGAGAGATGCCGAAAGAGTTTCACCCATGCACGAGGTACACCCACCACCTGCCGCTACATATCCTCTAGAATATCCTCCACTTGAACCATAGGAATCATGTGCGTTAATCGAGACAGGTTCCCCTGCACATTCTGAAACACTCTCTCTGCATCTCCTCCTGCATGATCATCACCTTGGCTCGTCCATCGATGTCATGGGAATCCTTCTGGTCATCGTGGACCCACATCTACGTAACAAATCAATTGTTAATACTTGATACCATACAAAAATATTTGCGTTTTTTTTATTTTTAATGAAAAACACAAAAAAAATGAAATGTATAAAAAAATTTCTTACCAATATCACAGTAGGCAGAACCTGGTGAAAAAGGCATGTATCAGTCCACTCTGTAGTCGATCCCACTATAACAGTAGTCTTCAATGTCAATGACCTGTCTACACCACCATAAAAAGAACTCATCATTGTAGCAGTTGGCACCCTACCACCTTGTAGCCACCTCATCACATCGGTCCACCGTGAAATGGCTAGATCATGATTTCCATGTGGAGTAATCCATAATCTAGGGCTCAAGGCTGGAACCTGCTCAAAGAAAAAACTACAAAGAGTGGATGAAATCCAAAATTTCCCTTTTTCCTTTGTTTGCATTCTGTCAATTGGCTCTTCATGTTAGCCAAAAATGACGTACACCAGTCATAAACAGTGGGTATTAAACACTCCACCACATAAAACATGAGTGGACTTAATTCCCAATGCAACGAGGTTGACCCCAAAATCTGTGTAAGTACAAGCACGACGATCTTTACACTCGGGTTCTCGATCGTTCTAATTGGGAGTTGGATCCCTACTTTATCTGTGTCTGCAACACAGTGGGTGGCAATGTAGTCCTCCATAGTCATACCACCCCCATCCCCTTGGGCCTTGAGATTCACTATCTCGCCCCGACGAGACAATCCTGTGATAAAATATATATCGTCCACTTCAATCCTCAATGGTTTCCCATCGAGATTGAAGGACTCTGTCTCTGGATCCCAGTAGTAATTTACTAGCAATTCGAGTAACCTCACTTGAGCCCTCATTCCCTTGAGAGCCCAAAATTTATAAAGGCCACATATTTTTAAATCTTGTTGGGCCCCGACATCCCTTCCCACTACTGCACCTATCTCTTCATGCTCCCTCTCCCTCCATTCAATCAACATCCTGTAAAGGAAAATCCATTTTTTGAGTTAAAACCTTTCAAAAATGTGTTCACGGACTTGTACGTAGGCTAACTTGGTAACAATCACGTATAGGTTTTCATATATGTGGGCAAGCTTCTGTTTTCCCACGTATATGGGGTCATATATGTGACCTAATGAACTATCACCCACGTATGCCCTAATTTCCATATTACACTCTCTAATACTAAAACAATGGGGCCTAAAATTGAAATTAAAACCATTGAAATTGAAATAGAGGGGTGGGCACTTAGTTGGTCAAAACGGTTGTTGATTTCGTTGATCGTAACTCCTACAATTAACACTTGAATATCATGGGTGAAATGGCCTAAAATGCACTATGTGGGTGAAAAAACTCAAATGGTATGGTAAAATGGTCTATTTTTACTATTAATAGAATTTTTTTTACCCACTTCATATAGTTTGTGCTAATTTGCAACCTTATGGACTAATAATGCAGTGGAAAGAATTGGTTTTTGGTGGTTTTGTCTAGGATTTGTTGTGGTTTCCAGCATCATACCACTCATTCATACCTTTGACAGGTATATATTTTCACCAACATATAGAATAGGTTGTCACTCTGTTTTTCATTCTTGCATCATCCTATGACTGTCATTCATATGCCCTAGGTATGTGATCCGAAATCGGATCCAGAAGCCTGACAGGGCTTGAAAAATGCTCAAAAATGAAAGTGCTCGGAATGCGACGAAACCTATTCCATTGTGTCCGTCTCATCTTCCTGATTCTGGTGGTATATTTACTTTGTCAAACGGGATCCGTATGGAGAAGATATCGCATTCTGTCCGATAAGTCAAACAGGGAAAAAAAATTGTTGACTGTGCAGCCCGTACAGTCCGTACAGACGCTGACGTGGCATGTCTGTATGCTAACGTGGCAGGTCCATACAGGCGACACATGGAAGCTCCAGGAGATGACATGTGTCAGGCATATTTGGGCATATGGGCGTACAGTTGGACCTATCCCGAGGTGACACGTGTCACCACTGGAAGGGTGACACGTGGCATAGATGACATCATCATCTGACGTGGCAGTACGATAGTTGACGTGGATGAATCAATGGCTGATGCGTGGCATTCATTGGTTGTATGTAATGGTGCCACGTGGCCCAATCGTGGGCTTCCACGTGGCACCCCAGAAATGGTTGATTGGTTGTGTTTAAAATAGTATGAGGTCCGTGGGAATCGAACCCATGACCTCTCGGTGGCTCAGCGCTTTGGTAAAGTCCGTCGTGCCAATAGGCCACATGATGATTCTTTTTATGTATACAGGCGACAATACATTTAATTTTATGTGATAATGTATATGACTGGGGGTCGGGCCGGGGCTTAGCCCCGACTCGCGGTTCCATTGTGTTTGCATATGACCATCCGATATACCGTTGGCGCGGGAGTATTTTTAAATATTATAGCCGTGGTCCTATATATTAACATATGACCATAATGTTTGGAGAGCGGGTGTTATAAATTGGTTTAAACGGTTGAATGCGCCCGACACTTGGCGCTTGGCCATTGGCCCGTTAAACGGTTAGCCCTTTTACTTTTTGCGCGAGGTCACATGACCTTCACATGCCCAGGAGCTAGGCGGTTAGGGGCTGGAGGCGCCCTAACCATCCTACGGTTTGCACCGTTGGCACAGTTTCACTTGGTGCAATGTTTTTGTGCTTAAATAAGCGTGTGTGCCAGGTTCAATAGAGGAGAGTGCGTTTTGTAGCACCAGTGACAGCAGGCTTGAAGGGGAAAACTTCCAGGAGGCATAACTTCTTCGTTTTTCGACCGATTGAGGTGCCAAAAGAGCCGAGATGGGGGTTTTTGGATGCCCTGAAGCCATTGGAGTAGTCAGAGAAGAGTTATACTAAAGGGAAACCAAGCTAAATCCATTTTGAGGCAGAGAAGCTTTTGAGGAGGAGACACTGTCGAGCCGTTTTTGGGAGCTTCGGACGTTCGTCTTGCGTGCCGTTTTCTTTGCATGGTTCTAGAGATCTGGATGAACATGACCAGATCAGTCTTGTAGACATTTGGCATTGCAGCAATGTAATTTTGATATTTTGAGAAGAAATAAAGAAGCCTCCCCCACAGAGAAAAAGGCCCGGAGACATAGGCAAAGTTGTGCCGAACTCCGTTATCAATCTGCGTGTTATGGTTTGTTGTTTATTCTTTCATTTCAGATCTGCATATATGTATATGGCTATCATAATTCCTCTTCTTTCCTCGTTCTTTCACTAAGTTTCTCAAATGGATAATTAACGCATGCAAAATTAAAACTCAACCATAAGTCATTAAAAGATCCTACGGATCAAGTGGTATCAGAGCTAGTTGACGTTTGGATTTGAGTTGCATGTTAACCAGGGAAAAGCTACAATGTGGTGAAGGCGAGCTTGTTGCAGAGAATCCATTTATTGGATTGAGAAAGAGAGATTCTCACAGCGAGAAGATGGCATCGGAAGAAGGGATTTCTCAAGATGAGAAAGAGTTCCGGAAAACATTGCTTGCCATGTCGGAGATGGTGCAAGTCTTGTACAAAGATTACTTGGAATGGAAGCGACCAGTTTTGGGTGATTCTTCAAAGGGAAAAAGTGAAGAGGAAGAGGACCATCCGCAGATTCCTCCTTCACCTCCATCAACACCTCCTTCTTCTCCTTCTTCTTCAAGTTCAAGTTCTAAATCTAATGAGAGGAAA
Source organism: Picea sitchensis (assembly GCA_010110895.2). Lineage (NCBI taxonomy): Eukaryota > Viridiplantae > Streptophyta > Pinopsida > Pinales > Pinaceae > Picea > Picea sitchensis. The sequence continues at coordinate 36,655 of SNQJ01S0077367.1, read as the reverse complement.
AATGTTTATAAGCAAAAACATGAAATGCCATTGTTAAAAATTGATGTAAAATTTGAGTTGCCCATATATGATGGTGAAGTAAATGCAGAAAAACTTGATAACTGGATCAGGCAGATGGAGGTATACTGCAGTGTGCAACAGATCAAGGATGAGGCCAC
>SNQJ01S0077367.1:12632-34578 GCA_010110895.2 Picea sitchensis | reverse complement strand
CTCATTCTTTCACTAAGTTTCTCAAATGGTTAATTAACGCATGCAAAATTAAAACTCAACCATAAGTCATTAAAAGATCCTACGAATCAAGTATAGGTTTTCATATATGTGGGCAATCTTCTATTTCACGGACTTGTACATAGGCTAACTTGGTAACAATCACGTATAGGTTTTCATATATGTGGGAAATCTTCTGTTTTCCCACGTATATGGGGTCATATATGTGACCTAATGAACTATCACCCACGTATGCCCTAATTTCCATATTACGCTCTCTAATACTAAAAAAAAGGGGCCTAAAATTGAAATTAAAACCATTGAAATTGAAATAGAGGGGATGGGCACTTAGTTGGTCAAAACGGTTGTTGATTTCATTGATCGTAGCTCCTACAATTGACACTTGAATATCATGGGTGAAATGCCCTAAAATGCACTATGTGGGTGAAAAAACTCAAATGGTATGGTAAAATGGTCTATTTTTACTATTAATAGAATTTTTTTTACCCACTTCATATAGTTTGTGTTAATTTGCAACCTTATGGACTAATAATGCAGTGGAAAGAATTGGTTTTTGGTGGTTTTGTCTAGGATTTTTTGTGGTTTCCAGCATCATACCACGCATTCATACCTTTGACAGGTATATTATTTCACCAACATATAGAATAGGTTGTCACTCTATTTTTCATTCTTGCATCATCCTATGACTTTCATTCATACGCCCTAGGTACAAACCCATTTATTAGAGAAACAAAACCTTCTTACTTCCACTAAAAGTGTCGTTATTAAGTTGTAGAGACTTACCAAACATTGGTTTCCTAGATAGAACCATTTTTCCATTTGGTTCCCATGTAGAAGTTATTGATCCAGGGGATCAAAATATTCTCAAAAATCAAAATGCTTGGAATTGCTTGAAAATGGACTCGTGCGTAGGCCTCGTCCTCACGATCCCAACGCAAATTGAATGAGTTCAAGTGGACGTTGTATGCGAGAGATATCACATTTTGTCCATTTTTCCAAACATGCAAATTTTTTGTTGATTGTACAGTACGTACTGCTCACTGTGTAGACCCTACCAACACATGGCAGGGTGAATGTACTGACACGTGGAAAGTGGTGATGTTACAGGGGTTGACATGGAAATTTATTTGGCATATGCAATGGACCTATCTGGTTTAGACATGTGGCATTTTGGGGACTAATGATATGGTGCCATGTGGCCCAGACATGGGCTTCCACGTGGCACCCCTCCGTGGTATAAAATTTTGTATGGATTCCGCGGGGGTCGAGCCGACGATCTCCGGGAGTGGGAGAGTACTAGCGTAGGCCAGGCTTCCAGCTTGCCTGCCCCTAATTCTAAACCATAGAGTCTAAAACATGTATTTGAATTGCATTAAGGTTTCAATCGGATGCCAAAAGGGTCAGGGAGTAGATAACATTTTCCATCGTTGCTTGACTCACAAGGAAGTTGAGTCTATTCTCAATGATTATCACAGTGGGGCTTATGGTGGTCATTTATCCGAGCTTGTGACAACCCAAAAAATATTGTGAGTCGGTTATTTTTATCCCTCAATTTTTAAAGATTGTGTTGAAGTGGTCAAGAAATTTCACCCTTTCTAGATGTTTGCTCGGAATATGCGCCTACACCCAACCCCTCTTCACCCAGTCATTGTCGTCGGTCCCTTCACCAAGTGGGGGATAGATTTTATGGACTGTAACCCAGCTTCGGCTGGGGGGCATCAACATATCATTATGGTTGTAGAATACTTCAGTAGATGGGTAGAGGCCATGCATACCATTAAATATGATGGTAAGACTGCAACATTCTTCGTATTCAACCAAATTATAGCCTTGTTCGGAATCCCAAGAGAGATTGTCATCGATCATGGTAGTCACTTTCAGAATGAAATGATGAAAGAGTTATCATCAAAACTGGGTTTTAAGCACGATAATTCTTCCCCTTACTATCCCTAGGAAAATGGACAAGTAGAGGCGGTGAATAAATCTCTCAAGACCATCTTGCAAAAAACTATCATGCAAATTAAATATGACTGGTATCCGATGCTTTACCATGCACTCTGGTTTATCTCCTTTTTAGTTAGTACATGGAGTGTAGTCGATTCTTCTGATTGAATGGGAAATCCCTTCCCTCAAGCTGACAATTGAGATCCTACCTAACACATCTGATCTTAAAGAACGTCTCGTACACCAAGAGCATCTCGATGAGTAGCGTCAATATGCCTCTACAACTATCAGAGTGAATAAATAATTTGTTAAGGTTTAGTATGATAGGTATGTTTGTCCTTGGAAGTACTCTAAAGGTGACTTGGTTCTCTTATATGACCAATCCAAAGAACCGTTGGGTGCATGCAAGTTGAACCCCATGTGGCACGGTCCTTATATCATGCGATGTGTCTTAGAGAAAGGAGCCTATGAATTGGAATATTATGATGGGAATATGTTGGATGAGACTAGAAATAGGCTCTACCTTAAAAGGTATTACGCTTAAGCCCTCAAATCTTGGGCGTGAACATTTGTATACTAGTGTATCTTAGTGTACATACATCTTTTCCTTTGTGTCATCGACTTTCTTATCAAGTTTTCCCTTGGTTGGAAGATGTTGACGGAGTCTTCATTTTACTTAGGGCTTGCGGATGGTGCTAGTCATCATATGAAAAACATGGCTTCCACTACTTGGGTCATTTACTAACCCGAGGGCCAATTGGTGTCTTCAGGTGGCGTTTGTTTGTAGCCTTCAACGAATAATGTGGTTGATTATAGTGCCATTATAGAGCTATTACGTGACCTCATCTGAGATGGTATTTGGTATTTAGAGGTTCTCCTGGACTCCCAAATAGTCGTATATCAGTTAAATGATAATTACCATGTGCGAGACCCTACTATACTCCGACAATTCCTATGGGTACAACTATTGGAACAGTACTTTGATTTTCTTACTTATAACCACACACCTAGCAGTTCTAATCATATATTCGATGCATATGCTAATTATATTTTAGATTGGAATTTGTCACATAACTAAGCAAAGAAAACACATTCATGCATGTACACATTGTAACATATATAAGTAAAGCTGAAGACCAATTTTTGTTTTTATATTTCATCCTTTCAAAAATATGGTGTCATAGTACAAATGGGGTTCACACCCTAAAAATACATATATGGTCGGTATATAATATGACCATGGCATCTACGCCTATGGCGTCAGATGCGTATCATGATAGAACACTACAACGTTTGCGAGATGCTGGAAGAGTTTCACCCATGCACGAGGTACACCCACCACCTGCCACTGCATAGCCTCTAGAATATCCTCCACTTGAACCATAGGAATCATGTGCGTCAATCAAGACAGGTTCCCCTGCACATTCTGCAACATTCTCTCTGCATCTCCTCCCGCATGCTCATCCCCTAGGCTCCTCCACTGATGTCATGGGAATCCTTCTGGTTATCGTGGACCCACATCTACGTAACAAAACAATTGTTAATACTTGATACCATACAAAAATATATATATATATTTTTTTTTTATTGAAAAACACAAAAAAATGAAATATATATAAAAAAATCTTACTAATATCACCGTAGGAAGAACCTCGTGGAAAAGGAATGTATGGATCCCCTCTGTAGTCGATCCCACTGTAACAATAGTCGTCAATGGCTATGACCTGTCTGTGCCACCATAAAAAGAACTCATCATTGTAGCGGTTGGCACCCTACCACCTACTAGCTGCCTCATCACGTCAGTCCATCGTGACATGGATAGATCACGATGTCCATGTGGAGTAATCTATAATCTAGGGCTCAAGGATGGAACTTGCTCAAAGAAAAAACTACAAAGAGTGGATGCAAATCCAAAATTTCCCTTTTTCCTTTGTTTGCAATCTATCAATTGGCTCTTCATGTTAGCCAACAATGAGGTACACTAGACATAAATAGTGGGTCTTAAACACTTCACTTCATAAAACATGAGTGGCTGTAATTCCTAGTGCAATGAGGTCGACCCTGAAATACGTGTAAGTACAAGCACATAGATCTTTAAACTCGGGTTCTCAATCGCTCTAATTGCGAGTTGGCTCCCTACTTTATCTGTGTCTGCAACACAGTGGGTGGAAATGTGCTCCTCCATAGTCATACCACCCCTATCCCCTCAGGCCTTGAGATTCACTACCTCGCTCTGGCAAGACAATCCTATGATAAAATATATATCGTCCACTTCAATCCTCAATGGTTTCCCATTGAGATTGAAGAACCCTGTCTCTGGATCCTGGTAGTTTAATAGCAATTGGAGTAACCTCACTTGAGCCCTCATTCCCTAGAGAGCCCAAAATTTATAAAGGCCACATATTTTTAAACCGTGTTGGGCCATTGCATCCCTTCCCACTGCTGCATCTATCTCTTCATGCTCCCTCTCCCTCCATTCAATCAACATCCTGCAAAGGAAAATCCATTTTTTGAGTTAAAACCTTTCAAAAATGTGTTCACAGACTTGTACGCAAGCTAACTTGGTAACAATCACGTATAGGGTTACATATATGTGGGAAGTCTTCTCTTTTCCTGTGTATATGGGGTTGTATATGTGACCCATTGAACTGTCACCCGCGTATTCCCCATTTCCATATTATGCCCTCTAATACTAAAAAATGGGGCCTAAAATTGAAATTTAAACCATTGAAATTGAAATAGAGGGGTTGGGCACTTAGTTGGTCCAAACGGTTGTTGATTCCATTGATCGTAGCTCCCGCAATTGACACTTGAAGATCGTGGGCAAAATGGCCTAAAATGCACTATGTGGGTGAAAATACTCATATGGTATGGTAAAATGGTCTATTTTTACTATTAATAGATTTTGTTTTACCCACTTCATATAGTTTGTGCTAATTTTTAACCTTATGGACTAATAGTCTAGTGGAAAGAATTGGTTTTTGGTGGTTTTGTCTAGGATTTGTTGCGGTTTCCAGCATCATACTACTCATTTATACCTTCAGTAGGTATATTCTTTCACCAACATATAGGATAGGTTGTCACTTTGTTTTTCATTCTTGCATCATCCTATGACTGTCATTCATACGCCCTAGTTACGAACCCATTTTTTAGAGACACAAAACCTTCTTACTTCTACTAGAAGTGTTGTTATTAAGTGCTAGAGACTTACCAAATATGGGTTTCCTAGTTAGAACCATTTTTCCATTTGGTGCCCATGTAGAAGTTACTTGATCCAGGGGATCAAAATATCCTAAAAAATCAAACTGTTCGGAATTGCTTGGAAATGGACTCGTGCGTAGGCCTCGTCCTCACGATCCCAACACAACTTGAATGGGTTCAAGTAGACGTCGTATGCGAGAGATATCACTTTCTGTCCATTTTTCCAAATAGGCAAATTTTTTGTTGATTGTATAATCTGTACTGCTGACTGTTAAGACCCTATTGAGACGTGGCAGGGTAACTGTATTGACACGTGGAAAGTGGTGATGTGGTAGAGGCTGACATGGCAGGTTATTTGGCATATGCAATGGACCTATCCGGTTTAGATATGTGGCATTTTTGGGACCAATGATATGGTGCCACGTGGCCCAGACATGGGCTTCCACATGGCACCCCTCCATCATATAAAATTTTGTATGTATTTCGCGGGGATCGAACCCATGACCTCCGAGAGTGGGATAGTACTAGCATAGGCCAGGCTTCCAGCTCACCTACCCGTGATTCTTAAACATAGAATCTAAAACATGTATTTGAATTGCATTGAGGTTTCAATTGGATGCTAAAAGGGTCAGGGCTTAGCCCCAACCCTTGGTATCAGACATACCATATGATTCCAATATAACATTAATTTTTGTAAACAGGGCATGGGGGAACCAAAGCTTCCATCCCGCAGACCATACCACGTGTTCACGCCACATATGACCACCAACGCGGAGTTCCAACGGTCAGCCAGGACAGGTGTGGAAATCCAGGTCGACGGCCGACCACATGGGGGGCCACTCGACCATGTCCTCCGCCCTTTTAGATGCCTATCCCTCTAACTGTTCAGAAATTTTCCATGATTTGTGGGATGCACGTGGGTGCTTGGTTTAGGCATGAGAAACGTTGAGAAGCCAGGTTTAGTTCACATAGGTGCATTTTGGAGGAGCAAAGACAACAAAGAATTGGGAGAAACTTTTAGGAAGTGATTCCAACTCAGGTTTTGGCCAAACCAGGTGCAGGAAGAGCCCAAATAGGGGTTTTTGGACATTCTGGAGCCATTGAAGCCATATATTTTTCATTCTGAGCATTGTAAAGAACTGATTTTTACACTTTGAGCATTAATGAAAATGATCCATTGGAAGTTGGACCATGAGATGTAGCCCAAGAGAGGGGTGAACTCCTTTATAATTTTGTTGTGTTAATGTGTTTATTTTGATGGTTGTTTATGATTGTTTATTCTTCTCATGATTAAGTAAAAACTCATTAAGTTTTATGTGTTTGTAACTTGATCCTATTACCCAAGCACATACAAATTTCACTTACAATTTTAAAGAAACTCAATCCTTTTAATTTTCAAATCAAGTTGGTATCAAAGAATAGGTTTTTGAAGGTTTGATTGTTTTGCAAGTGTTTGTTTTTTTATTCTTACAAGGTTGAAGCTCACAAGAGGAGAAGTTCAACTTGTAGAGACAAGTTCTGAAATTTCAAGAAGGGGAACTAAACAATCACCTCAAGCTTCAAGGAGATATTCACCAAGTATGGCTCATGAGGAGAGTCATGAAAATCTTACTTCAGAGGATGAAACTTTCATAAAATCTTTCTATGATATGACATAGATGGTGAAATTTTTATTTGAAGAAAGAAATGCAATATTGCAAGGTGAAAGCTCAAATCCTCCAAAGGGAAATGAATATAGTGGTGATAAAAATCCAAAAGGAAATGGAGGGAATGGTGATACTCCAACTTCTTCACCTCCATATTCCACCTCTTCTACCATTTCACAACCACCTCCAAATTCTCCAAAAGAACATAGTAAGATTCCTCTACAAACTCCTTTTCTTAAGCTTGATATTAATTTTGAATTTCCTATGTACAATGGAGAGGTAAATGAAGAAAAATTGGATAACTAGATTCATCAGATTGAAGTGTATTGTAGGATACAAAGAATCAAAGATGATGAAACTAATATTCAACTTGCTTCTTTGAGATTGGAAACTGCAACACTCATTTGGTGGGAAGCCAAAACTCAAGAGGACATGAAGAAACATGGTAAAGTTTTATCCTCTTGGAATGATTTTATTTTTGCACTTAAAAGACAAATTTATCCATCAGCGTACATGCAGAAAGCTATTATGGATTGGAAAAACTTTAGACAAGCTAAAGGGAAAAGTGTGCAAAGCTGCACTCAATAATTTAGAAGAAGAGCTTTGATTTTGGGTATAGATTTATCTTCTCAAAAAACTTTACTCAAATACATTGGAGGATTGCATAACTACTTGAGGCACACAATACTTATGCTTAAACCTACAAATATAGATGAATTTTTTGTACAGGAAACTCATTTGGAAGCAAGAGGGAGGAATGAACCTAAAGAGGGAATCAAGAAGCCTTTTATTAAGGGAGACAAGGGAAAAAGGAAATTAAACAAAAATGGAAGAAAGAATTCTTCAGTCAAGAAAGAGGGAGAGAAAATATCATGTAAACATTGTTCAAAGGATGGCCATGATGAAGACCATTGTTGGAAACTTCATCCGTAAATGAGACCCAAAAAATTTAGCCATAGGGAGAAACCAAAGATTACTGCAACTACACAACATGATTTAGGTTCTGATTCGGGTGATGAAACAAAGATTACAACCATGTTTTTTCAAGGTAAGGATTCTATTGCATATACTAGTTCTTCAAGTAGTAGTGGCCTCAATGAAACTCAACATGACAAAAAAAGAATAGATCTTTTCTACATGAGGGTTATTTCAAAGAATAACAAGATAGATACTCTTTTTGATACTAGATCTCATGAAAACCTTATATCCAAAGACATTGTCAAGAAATTAAAATTGGAAACTACTCTACATCATAAACCATAACCTCTAAGATGGATATGTGACAATGCCAAATTGAATGTGACAAGAAGATGTAAACTTAGATTTTCCATCACTACAAACCTTTTAGACGAGGTAGAGCTTGATGTTATTGTTACACATTATTTTGGTCACCCCAGTGATCCACTGACAACACGTGTTCATGTTCCCTAAAAGATAAAAGAGTCTTTCTCCATGAAGAGAGTGATTTGCTTTCCTTTCTAAAAAACCTTATTAAAGAAGGTCGTCGCACCCTACAGTATGCATGGGCTGTGATGATGTTTGATCGTCGCATCCTGCTCTAGAGATATACTGCGACATCTCCGTAGGCTGCCTTATACCTAGGGTGCGACGATGCTAAAAGATAAGGAAAAGACAAAATTCACGAATGTTCTAGAAGGCGAGGTGGCCTCCAAATGGTTTGAATCTTACTCGTTTTTCTGATTTGGTGGGATCATCCTAATCTCCTCATCCATCTCTCTTTAACACTATATAAAGAGGGATCTCTCATGGAAAAGTCTAAGGTTGAATAGGCTAATATTTGTATGGAGAGTTCTACTTCTTCTTGAGAGCTTTGCTTTAGTTCTACAAGCTACATGGTGGATATTATTCATTCAAACGATTTGGATCAAAGGTGTGTGTGTTAGAGCAAAGGGCCATCGAAAGGGGACCTTGTGACATCAAGGCTTTGGTTGTAATCCCCACTTTATGTTTAATATAATACAACTATATGTTTCTTTCCCATAAAACTAGTCTTGTTTTATTGTATGATTCCTTGATCACATACATAGGTTCTTGTTGAGTATATTGTGTTTCTTTTACTTTGGTTGGCTTGTGTTCCCTTGCAAGTTGAATATCACCAGAGCAAAGGAATGGATCTAGGATGGCAGCAAGAGGAAACAACATTTAAAAGGTATGTTGTCTATCTCTTGTTAGCTAGTAAACTCAATAATCAGAACCTAGGGAAAGTCTTATATTCTATTATGTTTTGTTCTAGTTTCCAGTGGGATCTAGGGAGATCTGTTTATGTCCGCATTTACCGATTAATCCAATAAAAATTATTCAATTGGATATCTGTGGTATTGTGTTGGGAAGCCCATATTAATATGATAAGAGATCCATCTTTCATCGTCACGAGAACAAGTACCATTTGTTTAAAAATGGAGTTGATTACATTGTTAGAGAACATACAAAGAAGTTGAATTTGTCACTTGTAAATGCTGGAAAAATGAAGAGATTAGTCAATGATAGTAAGAATTTTGTCCTCTTGATGATCAAACCCAAAGACAATGTTAAAAAAGAAGCTTTCCAAGGTTTTGATGCAAAGTTGAAATCTGATTTATATGAGGTTGTTAACCAATATGATGATATGTTTCAGGAACCAAAAGGATTGCCTCCAAAAAGGGGTATCCAACATGAGACACAATTGCAGGAAGATTGTCCTCTTCCAAACATTGGTATGTACAGGATGTCAGTCATGGAGAATGTTGAAATTAAAAAACAAATCCAAGAATTGTTTGACAAAGGGGTCACCATGCCAAGCACATCGCCATGTGGTTCACCAATTGTTTTAGTGCCAAAGAAAGATGGTACATGGTGCATGTGTGTATATTTCAGGGCCTTGAACAAGATTACGGTAAAGAATCGATATCCTCTTCCTAGAATTGATGATTTTCTTGATCAATTGAAACATGCTAAGTATTTTACCAAGTTGGATTTGAGAAGTGGATATCATCAGATTAGGATTGTTGAAGGAGACACTTGGAAGACAACTTAAAAAAAAAACAAGGTTTGTTTGAGTGGATGGTAATGCCATTTGGGCTTTGTAATACTCTTGCTACATTCATGAGAGTCATGAATGATGTTTTAAGGCCTTTTATTGATGATTGTGTGATTGCCTACTTGGATGACATTTTTATATTTAACAAATCTCGTGAAGAGCATGTTATGCATGTAAAGCAAGTTTTGGATGTCTTAAAGAAAGGAAATTTGTTTTTGAAGATGTCTAAATGTAAGTTTGGAAATACCTCACTTGTTTACTTGGGACACATTGTTGGAGGAGGAGAACTGTAAATTGATCCTTCCAAGGTCAAAGTCATTTTGGATTGGCTCAAGCCCAACAATGTGACAGAGGTAAGAAGCTTTTTCGGAGCATCCCAATATTGGAGAAATTTTATTGCTAACTTCTCTTCAATTGCAGCTCCATTACATACAGTGACAAGCATCAAGAAAGTTTTCCAATGGGGAGGCAAGCAACACAAATATTTTGATGCATTGAAGGAGAAGATTAGTTCAGCTCTAGTTATTGAATTTCCTAATTTGAGACAACCATTTGAGATCCAAACAGATGCAAGAAATTATGCAATGGGAGCAGTCTTGTTACAACATGGTAAGCCCATTTGTTTTCATTCTGAAACTTTTAATGGTGTTGTTATTAACTATCCTACTTATGATAATGAATTGTATGCATTGGTGCAAAGTGTGAAAAAATGGAAACATTATTTGTTGGGAAAAGAAATTATCATTCACACAGATCATCAACCATTGCAATACTTACAATCACAAACAAAGATACAACAAGCAAGTCCCTTCATATGGATGGGTTTTCTTCAACAATTCCAGTTGGTTATAAGGTATAAGAAAGACATTTATAACAAAGTTGTTGATATGATTTCTAGGCCTATTGTTAGTGCTTCAATTATTCTTAATCATAATTCTACCATGCATGAGAGCTATGTTGAACAATATGCTTTGGATGTTGATTTTAAAGAGGTTTATGCAACTTTGTGTCATGCTAACCAAGTTGAGGAATTGGATTACCATGTGCATGATAAGATTTTGTATCAACTTGGAAAGCTATGTATTCCACATGGTGAAAGAGTCAACATCATAAGAGAAGCACATTATTCTCTTATTACTGGCCACTTTGGTGTAGGCAAGATGGTGGATAATTTGCAAAGGTATTTCTATTGGCCTAAAATGAATGAAAGTGCTTCAAGATATGTAAGAGGATGATGTTTATGTGCTACAAGTAAGTCTAGAAATAGAAAGTTGGGTTTGTATACTCCACTTACGGTTCCTTCTCATCCTTGGGAAAGAATTTCCATGGACTTTGTAGGATTTTTACCTATGCCTAAAAAGAATCATGATTATCTTTATGTTGTGATTGATCGTTTCAGAAAAATGTGTATTTTCATGCCTTGTAAGAAGTAGGTTACAACTGAACAAATGACACAAATGTTCTTTAATCATGTTTGGGTACATTTTGGGTTGCCCAAATCCATTATTTTGGATCGATATTCTCGATTTATTGGGAACTTTTGGTCAAGCTTATGGGAACTCATGGACACCAAGCTGAAAAAGAGCACATATTTTCATCCAAAAACCGATGGTCAAACAGAAGTGGTGAATAGAACAATAATACATATTCTTCATGGTTATTGTAGCAAGCATCCTAAGATTTGGGATGAACACCTACACTACATTCAACATGCTTAGAATTAGGATAAGCACTCTTTGACTCAAACATCTCCATTTGAGGCATGTTTTGGTTATTTTCCAAAATATCCTTTAGATTTTATCTTTGGGAAGGATATTTCTATTGATTGTCAATATGACATTGATAGAGAAAAGAAGTTCATTGAACAAATTCAGTTGGTGCATCAAATGGTATAAGAACAATTGGAAAAGAGCCAAGCCAAGTACAAGACAAGACATGAAAAGCGTTGTGTTGATCATAGTTTCTAAGTTGGAGATGAAGCTTGTCTTTACATTATGAAAGAGAGGCTTAAAGAAGAAGGTAAAAAACTGAAACCAATTAGATATGGACCTTTGAAGATTCTTGAAAAGATTGGTAACAATGCCCTACATTTGGATTTTCCTCCTTATATGCAAATGTATGCAGTTGTTAATGTTGAGAATTTGAGATTGTATGAGCCTCCTTTGATTGATAATCAAGGAGATCATGTTCCGATTCCTTCCATAGATGATTTCTCTCCAGAATATCTTTCACAACTGCATGCAGATACAATCCTTGACAGGAGGATGAGAACTTCAAAACAAGGGAATGTAGAATACCTTCGAGTTGGTCTTAAAGGCACAAATCCAAGCAAAGATAAATGGATTGAGGTTGGAAAAGTGAGGGAACTATACCCTCATCTTCAGATAGACTGAAAGTAGTCTTTTGGAGGTCCAAAATATTCCCAATGGGGAGGAGTGATCCAGGGGATCAAAATATGCTCAAAAATCAAAGTGCTCGGAATTGCTTGAAAATGAATTTGTGCATATGACTCTTCTTCATGATCCCAATGCAACTTGAATGGGCTCAAATGAACTTTGTATGCGAGAGATATCACGTTCTATCCATTTTTCCAAACAGGTAAATTTTTTGCTGATTGTACAATCCGTACTATTGACTGTGCAGATCGTACAAACATGTGGCAAGGTGAATGTACTGACACGTGGCAAGTGGTGATGTGGAAGAGGATGATGTGGGAGGTGGTTTGGAATATGTGTTGGTCCTATCCGATTTAGACATGTGGTGTTTTGGGGACCAATGATATGGTGCCATGTAGCCCAGACATGGGCTTCCACGCGACACCCCTCTGTGATATAAAATTTTGTATTAAGTCCACGGGGGTTGAACCCATGACCTCTGGGACTGGAAAAGTACTAGCGTAGGCCAGACTACCATCCCGCCTACCAGTGATTCTTAACCATATATTATAAAACATGTATTTGAATTGTATTAAGGTTTCAATCGAATGCCAAAAGGGTCAGGGCTTAGCCCCAACCCTCGGTATCGGGCATACCATATGACTCCAATATAACATTAAGTTTTGGAACCAGGGAACAAGGGAACCAAATATGCCATCCCGTGGCCCATACCACGTGTCCATACCACATATGACCACTAGCGTGGAGTTCCAACGATCAACCAGGACAAGTGCGGAAATCTAGGTCAGTGCCCGACCACATGGGGGCCCACATGACCACATCCTTCGCCCTTTTAGGGGCATATCCCTCTAATTGTTCGATAATTTTCCACGATTTACGAGATGCACGTGAGTGTTGGGTTTAGGCACGTGAAACGCCGAGAAGCCAGGTTCAGTTCACAAAGGTGCATTTTGGAGGAGCAAAGACAACAAAGAATTGGGAGAAACTTCCAGGAAGTGATTCCAAATAAGGTTTTGGCCAAAAAATGTGTAGGAAGAGCCTAGCTATGGGTTGTTTGACATTCTGGAGCCATTGAATCCATATATTTTTCATTATGAGCATTGTAAAGCACTGATTTTGACACTTTGAGCATTAATGGAAATGATCTATTGGAAGCTGGACCAGGAGATGTAGCCCAAGAGAGGGGTGAACTCCTTTATCATTTTTCTGTGTTAATGTTTTTATTTTGATGGTTGTTGATGACTATTTATACTACTCATGATTAAGTAAAAACTCATTAAGTTTTATGTGTTTGTAACTTTATCCTATTACCCAAGCACATACAAATTTCACTTGCAATTTTAAAGAGACTCAAGTCTTTTCATTTTCATATTATTATTCCATAGGACCAAGATATCCTTATAGTTCCTATATGAATTTGCATTCGAAACCTACATTCTTACTCGCAAGAATTCTGACCATTATCTATGGGACTCCCCCGAAGTCTTGGTTAAGCTCTTTTCTGACTCTCTAGAAAACGAAAATATTTCCAAGTGAACTTGCCTCTTTCACACTCATTAAACAAATTTGAAAGGACATCTATTTGGTGTAAGTTTAACCTTTTTTCAGACCAAGTAGACTACTTATGAAAAAGGAATACTCTAGTCATCATTGGATAGAAGAGTTCTCCTGGGTATTATTTTATACTTTTTCGGGCCTAGGGGACTAAATCTACGAAAAAGAACATTCTCTGGAAGTTAAGTTGTAATTGCATTCCATCATCCTGCTTCCAATATTGAGCCTATTGTTGGTTCCTTATTTCTCGTTATAAGCCTCTTACCTCAACAATTTGCATCCTAGCCAAGAAGAGTCGTTTATATATCCTTTACAGCTTGACACCAAGTACCCTAAGAGGAAACATCCCCCCGAGTGTCCATGTCCCACATGCACTTCCTTGCATTGAGCACAAGTATGTTCCACTGTTTGGAGCTAGTTTCTTACTTGTGACACTTGTTTCCTCTTGTGTATCATAACATTTCTTTGCCTATGAAAAAACCAAAAAAATATGGGTGGGTAAAGAATATTATCTCATATCGGCAGCAGTCATGTCGCCTTTGAATAGAGAACAAACTTTTGAGTCCACTCTCATCCAAAGTTTGGCTTTAGCATGACCTTAGGAATATGATCTCGTTGCTTAGAGTTTTCTCCTCTGACAAGTTATTCTTCTAGTCCCTATGGAGAGTTTTTTGATTCATTTTGCGTCATGAAGTTTTATCATCAATTCTATGTTGCTTGAGTTATCCATATGTCTCATGCTCTTGTTCAAAGGAAGTCTATAATCCTATGTCGGTCATTTCTCTGAACTTTTGAATTTTCATGTTGGTCATACCCTCAGTATATCTCAGAGTCACGTGAAGTTGCAGTCCTACCATGTACCCTAGTCTTACTTTCATTATGGGTAGGTAACCTTGAAACCAACAGTTGACATCTCCTCATTGGTCACTGACTAGGGGGTTTCCCTTGTGTTTGACGACAAGAAATATATTCACACATTGAGATTCTTGTAGTGTATTGGATTCCATTGGCCTTATTGGTGGTTTCCTCACCTTTGTCAGTAATATTTCTTATTGGTTTCTATTCAGAGCGTCTCTTTCATGCACTACTTGCATATGGTGCAAACAAGAGATGCACAAGGTCATTGGTTCATGAACATCCTATTCGTCTGAGCTCCTCCTAATCATCAAGCTATTGTTGTGTACCTTGTGCTGAATGATGAGAGATTCGCTAATGCTCTCCTTTCAACAAGTCTCCTTCCATTGACTTCAACTCATCTATTCTGGAAATGAGACCTAGAGTCTTATGAGTACCTAGAGGATTACAGTCATCAGTGGCAGGTTCTTCCGCCATCGACAATTGGGAATACATCAATGTCTCCTTATCGATTGATTCTTCAAGTGTTCAACCTTAACACCCTTATTCACACTTGTATAATGTACTCTATGCCTTGATACCTACTTTCATTATCGATAGTTTGTCTCACGATTGTTAACGGTATACCTTAATGTCTGGTAATCAAACAAAGTCTCATTGTGTTTGACCTCAACTCCTCTATTCACATGATGTAGACTTGCACCTTCAACGGATAGTGTAGAAGACCTCCAACTTACAGTAGCATCATTCTTAATATGTTATTTTTTTTCATTGAATCAGTACCTATATGACTTCAGTGATCATGGGAGATCAGATTGTACTCCATTGTATACAGATATCTTCATATTTATTTTGAGACTGGATTCCACTGTGCCTTGTTTGTAACTATGACAGCCTATGGCACTTTGTATTTCCTATTCATGGCCATGAACAACTATTTGATATATTTCCACATGGATCTGCAGTGTAATTCATATTGGCAACCATGTGTACAAATTCATTATGGATTGTAATATTCTCATGAGTAACTAGAACTTCCATCTGAGTCTCCATTACTCCACTTATGGGAATTATAATGTATTTCGTCCATCGCAGATACTCCTATGACCTCACACATCAGGGGGCATTTTTTACAACAAATTTTGCCTCACCCCATGCAACTTTCTTGGACGGCCTTTCCATTTCCCTATGTATACTTGAAGTCCCCTTTTGTACATTCCAGAGCCACAAAAACACATTTTTCCACATATACACTCCCTATCAGTTAGACAACAAGTGTATACACAGGTTGCTCCACTACAACCCGCGTACATCGGGTTTGGTGATCAAAATTAAAAATAATGTCGGGTTTCCATGCCATGTCATGAGACCCATGATACTTGACCTTCCATATACTCGAAACACTCTGACTCAACCCTTGAGTTCCATTTGAAGGCTATAAATTGAGCCATATCCAAGCCTTGAAAAGAAACAATTGAACTTTGAGAGCAAAGACACTCTTGAGAAATTTCACTTCATATTGAATCTGCATCGCTTTGTCCTTGAAAGTCTAATCCCATTGTTCAACCCCCAAGCTCTTCCCTCTTTTTGATGGACAAACTCATTGGCTTCTTTATATGAGTTTTCCTTTGGTGGAGGATTGAAGTGGTGGAGGCCCAGTTGGAGGGACTTAGTTTCTCGGTTTCGATATGTGTCATTACAGAATTTTGTCACCTATATACTTATGCTGGTTATTTTAATAGAAATACTCTGTTCTCGTCCAATTGATATCTTGCAAATATTCGAATTATTATTCCATGGGCGTATTTGTCATGTATGTTAATGGATTATGCTAATATATATGCTAACATTATATATTGTCACCATATGCTTGTGTATATTTGTTGTTGAGGACAAGTTGCAGGTATAAATCTTTGAGCTGCATTCTCAACAGTAGTCTTCATCAAACGTCTGGACGAGATAGGATCTTATCCTTGTCTTGTTATCATTTCATTTATATAGCATACTTGGGATTAGAGTTGATTTCTATGTGTCATTCTGTCTTTTGTGGTTTACCCAATGCCATAGAGAGATTGTCCTTTTAACATCATCCTCTCCATATATTTTCACTTTAATTTTCTTAATTTATTTCCTCCTCAACCATAATGTTGTTATCACCTATATCCAACCCATCCCCCCCACCCCAATAATTAATTTCTCTTGAGTTAATCTCTCCTATTTTTTTTTTCCTTTTCATTTTCCTATTAAATGATTATAGTTTATTCTAAGCTTCCCACCTTACAATCATGTCCCCTTCCTAAACCTCAATTATTTATTCTTCTTATCAAATAAATTATTCAATTCTTCATAGCTAAATTTCTCCTTTGCACATTAATTTCCCTTCGACCAAAAATAATTTCCACCTTTTAGCCTCACATCCTTTTATCTTAAAAAGATTTTAACCTTTAATAATCCTATTTAATAATCGTGATGGTTAACCCTATTCTTCCTAATATCAATAATTTTCCTTTTCCTAACCCAAAATTATTAATTCGTCTATCTTACTTCTTCTCTTTTCACACCTTTTAAATAGTTAAATTATCCTTTAAGCATTAATTCCCCAATAATTTTTGCCTACTTAATGCTATCCAATCTTATTTGGCTAACGCCTTTCCCCTCTTTATCTCATAACTAGTCCCCTTCCTTATCCTAAATTATTTTTTGTCTTTTATCTTTTATTTTCATACCAATCAATTATATAATTTTTAATAATTTAATTTTATCATTCAACATTAATCTCCCTTTGACCTAAATTAAATAGTTTTCTTTAGTCTCATATCCGTTTGTTTCAATATTTAATCTTGCTTTGAATGTCTTCAATTTTCTCAACAGCTAATTTTTTTTTGTCCACATTCTTCCAATGTTCATAATTTAATTACCTTTATAACCTCCTTCCCTCAACTATCTTCAATAGTCCCTGATGATGGGTGGAGTATCCACTCCAAACGTCGAACGTTTCATAAACTCCACACAAAATTTACATACATAAGTATAATAACAATATTATGATGAACTGTGAAAACCTGCACACTATGATAGTATTAAAAATATCAAATTTATAGTATTAAACTTCACAGTGAATTTTAATGGAGAACTGTATACTTAGTATTAAACTTCAAGGTGGATTTTAATGGAGAACTTTATACTTGCAGTGAATTTGAATTGTGAAGGGTTTCTACTCTGTGGTAAATGTGAAGGGTTTATTTGAAGGTGAAAGGTGAAGGGTTTCTACTCTGTGGTAAATTTGAACAAAGGTTTATACTTGTGGTGAATTTGAATGGTGAAGGGTTTATAATCTTGCAGTAGATTTGAATGGTGTTTTATAATTGTGGTGAATTTTAACAGTGAAGGGTTTCTACTATGTGGTAAATCTGAATGGAGATTTATACCTACAATGAAAGGTTTATACTTATACTTGTGGTTAATTTCAACACTGAAGGGTTTCTACTGTGCGGTAAATTTGAATGGATATTTATACCTACGATGAAAGGTTTATACTAATACCTGAGTTGAATTTGAACAGAGAGGTTTAAAATTTGAATGGATATTGGTAAGGTGCATAAGTTTCAATATGAAGATGAACATATAGAATCATTAGATAAAAGGAAAGTAGAGAGAGAATCTAAAATCCAAACAGAGTTAGAGGCAATGTTTGATACCAAATTTAGATTGTTAGAAGACAATATTCAGATATGGTTCAAGACTTAGTTTCATAAAATGGAGACTAGAATACAAGAACTAGAAAAAAAAAAAATAGTCAACACAAGAGGGAGAGGTCGAAGAAAATCTCAACATGACAGATAAGATTAAAGAGCTAGAAGAAAAACGGATTAACGATTTGGCCCTAATTAGTTTGGAAAATAATTTGGATATCAAACAAATCAAAGAGAAAATAAACAAGCTAATTGAGTTGTAGAATATGGAGTCTAGAATACAAGAAATGGAAAAACAAAAATAATCAACATGTTGGACTTCCAACCTGCAAAATGACATGAATGAACAAAAAAGAAGATAATAACACACATTGCACACACTAGAGATGAAGAGAGGTGGGGGAAATGATATTCTTTATTAATGAATGGAGAAATGATTACACAAATCTCGTCGAAGAACCTCAAGGGATTCAATGTTTAAACAAAAAACACTCCAACATTTTTAGGCACATGGAAGGCCAAACGCTTGAGAAACCATCCACAAATGTAATTGCATGGGTATGTGTTGTAACAACTAAAAAATATCCACCTTGACAACAATTTATTGATACCTTTCCCAACGAATCAAAAATCACCTTCCTTGAAGCCAAGAGAAGACAAACACCACCACAACCTCTCTAACGATAGTAGTTGCATCAACATGTTTTCTCAATTTTGTTTAGTATGGATCACTCCACCTCCACTGAATCAACATAACCACAAACTAAATCACTACAACCATTGTAGATGATGCTCGTACTTCTCAGATACTAAAGCACCCATTTCCATGCTCTTTAACTGGGTTTGTCATGTGTCCACTTACAACACCAATTGCATGTGAAATACTCGAACATTCCATATTGATCATCAACCTTCCTATTGTATTTGTACACAAGACATATATCCCTTTTCTTCCTCACTATCAGGACACAAGCTTGAATACAACTTACAATGGAAAGCTAAAGGGATATTTATTGGTTTCACAAAGTTCATACTAAACCTCATCAATGAAAACCACAACTTACAATTTTCCCATCTTTGTGTACTTCTATGCCTAAGATTTGTTTTGTTCCTCTTGTATCCTTCATCTAAAAAAGTCCTTACCAACTGAGCCTTTAACTTCCTGACCTCAACCATGCTTCACTTGTAACAAACATATCATCAACATAACACCAAGATAATGAATATTCCATAAACACAATGATCATACTCACTTTTTAAGAACTTTGGCTCACCATGAAAGAATCACACATCTTGCACCATTTCCTGGTTACCTTAGGCCATACAATGATTCCCTAAGTTTGCAAACAAACCTCTCTTTGTGATCTTGAACAACTTCTAATTGTTCCATGCACACATCTCTACCAATGATGATTTGTGGGTAGTACGATCCTATACTTTTCATCCCTTAACTCCAACACTATAACCAACAAATATGCACTTCCTCGACCAAATATGGCCAGGTGAGCCTTCACCTCTCTCCTCCAAGCCAATTTCAATTCTCCATTACATGCAATACAAGGGATCTAAAACCGTGAGCTACCAAAAAAACCTTATGCCCGAAAACCATGAATCTTGAACTAACTTCCCCCCATGTCCAAAACCGGACAATTTGCCTCAAAGATAGGGTATTCGGGAATATTGTATGCTCCCCTTATCACCTAGGTCATTTAGACTTTTACTGGTGACATTTCAAACCTAGGGTACAAATTCCTAACTAGGTCTTACATCTGTATGCCCATTTACACATAATAAGGTGTCAACTCCACCTCGAATCTTGTATTCAAACCTTCCACATTCATGTGGACCAATCGCTAGCCTCCAATGCTTCAACTCTGCTTCCATGCTTTATTTTCCACCATCAATAACCTCATAAGCCTTAGCACCACTTTACATGATACACCACAACACGAGCACCTCCTTGTAAAGTGAGATCCCATAGATTTCAAAATTCACCCTTGCACTGTTGATACCACCCCATGGGATCTAGGGAGCCACAACATGAGCATTCCCATATCCAGACACCAGAATTTCCATAACCTGCACAACCTCCATAGCCTACATCGTCTCCTTCTCCAAGGAACAATCCCTCATTGAGGTAACAAGCCACATATCTCCCTTTCTGGAAATCCTCCCCACTGGAAAATGCAATCTGACCTCTCGAACACTACAAAAACCTCTTACGGTCGAGGCCCATGCGACTACCGTTGAATTATATTTTAAGCATGCCTAGGTACAATCTGGTTTACTTCTTACCATCATCTCAGGTTGCGATTCCAGATTCCTTAGTTATTTTATAAAAAAATTGTGGCAACTCCTCGGTTATCAATTTCACTATTGTATCGCCTTCCATCCACAAATAGGTGGCCTCTTCCCTATGTGTGTGCAAACTTTCCCTCAGTTCTCACATGCTTTCACTCAACCTTTCTCTGATACCACTTGTTGTACTTCTAGCCTGCAAACCAAAATGAATAAACATAGAAGAAGATAATAACACAGACTACACACACACATAAATGAAGAGAGGAGGGGGCAATGATATTCTTTATTGCTCAATTCAGAAATGGTTGCACAAATATCGTTGAAGCACCTCAAGGGATTCAACATTTAAACATAAAAAAACTCAAGCATTTTCATGCACGTGGAAGGCCAAACGCTTTAGAAACCATCCACAAATGTAACTGCATGGGTATGTGTTGTCACAACCCAACAAAACCCAAGGAGAGGTCGAAGCAAATCTCAACATGAGAGATAGAATTAAAGAGCTAGAAGAAAAACTAACTAACCATTTGGCCCTAATTAGTTTGAAAAATAAATTGGATATCAAACCCATCAAACAAGAAATGAATAAGCTAATCGAGTTGGATCATGAGGCTGGGAAAACAATCAAACATAAAGATAGGTTGATCCATGTCAAAATAAGTTGTAATGACCATAAATATGACATACTCAATAAATATCCAAGCTTAAAAGGATCACATATATTTATAAATGAAGACCTCATTTCCAAAGACGAAATTGAATTAATGAAGGAAATTCAAAATGTAAAAGAAGCTAGAAAAGAAGGAAAATGGACAATAATTAGAAACAAAAAAGCTATTGTTAAAGATAGAGACTAGATTGATAATAGAAATTTGAGATACTTACATAAAATTGTAAAATATTTCAAGTAATCCCTTATCTTTTTAAGGTCCCATAAACCAATTCTATTTTAGTGAACATTAATCATCATTGTCAATAATAAAATTTAAATTATATAATACAAGTATAAATGTGATGTAATAAAATATAAATTATATAATATAAATGTAAATTTAAGGTAAGAGATGAAAGTCATTATCCTGAAATCATTAAATAGAGTTCTTGAGTGTTAATCATTGAAATATTTACTAATTACGCTGAAAGGCCTACACCTCTTGACAATGGGCACATTTAATAGGTTTTTAGTGCTTAATCAGTTTTGGATGGACAAGATTAAATATTGATGGAATATTCTTAGTCGTCCCAATAAATCAATGGTTGTGATTTCAACCACTAACTTCCTCACTATTATAAAGACATCCG